>OY757283.1:0-15264 GCA_963584085.1 Pyrausta aurata | reverse complement strand
TAAAAAATAATAAATATTATAAAAATAATAAATATTCATAAAATAAATCTAAATAAATAAATTTTATAATTGTTTAAATGAAAAAAATTATAAAAAATAGAATATTTTTTTAAAATTTTAAATATTCCTTGACCTCTATAAAGTTCACTTCAACCTATATCAATATTTTTTATTAAAATTTGACCTAAATTTAAAAAATAAAAATTTAACCCATAAGTAGATAAATTAGGTATAAATCATATTATACATAAAAAATTTCTTAACTCATATGTGATTAAAAATTTATTTATTGAATAAATATTTATATTTCTAATTAAAAATCCTAAAATTAATCCTAAAATTGTTACATAAATTACTATTATTTTTATATTAAATGGCAAATAAATTATATAAGGATAAGGAAAAATAAATCATATTAAAAATCTTCCACTAATAATTCTTATAAATAATAAAACAAATATTCTTTTTAATATAATATAATCTTCATCATATAAATTATAAATTGATAATAAATTATAATTATTAACTATTAAATATAAAATTAAACGAAAACTATAAAATACTGTTAAACCTGTAGAAACATAGTATAAAAAAAAAATAAAAAAATTTAAATTTCTTATTCTCACTATTTCTAAAATTAAATCTTTTGAATAAAATCCCGCTAAAAATGGAATACCACATAAAGCTATATTAGAAATATTTAAACAAAGAGTAGTTAATGGAATATAGTTTCTAATCCCTCCTATAAAACGAATATCTTGAATATCTATTATTATATGAATAATAACGCCTGCACATATAAATAATAAAGCCTTAAATATAGCATGAGTAAGTAAATGAAAAAAAGCTAAATTAGGTAATCCTATTCTTAAAATTCTTATTATTAATCCCAATTGTCTTAAAGTTGATAAAGCAATAATCTTTTTCAAATCAAATTCATAATTAGCTGAAATTCCAGCTATAAATATAGTTAACCCTGATAATAATAATAAAATTTTTAAAAATAAAGTATCAATTAATAATAAATTAAATCGAATTAATAAATACACACCAGCAGTTACTAAAGTAGAAGAATGAACTAAAGCTGAAACAGGTGTAGGTGCTGCTATAGCTGCAGGTAACCAAGATCTAAAAGGAATCTGAGCTCTTTTTGTCATAGCAGCAATAATAATTATCACTCTAATTATAAGTATATTAAAATCATTTTTTATAAATTCTAAATAAAATAAATAATTTCATCTTCCATAATTTATTATTCACCCAATTACTATCAAAATAAAAACATCACCAATTCGATTTGACAAAGCAGTTAATATCCCAGCATTATAAGATTTTACATTTTGATAATAAATTACTAAACAATAGGAAACTAACCCCAAACCGTCTCAACCTAATAAAATTCTAATAATATTAGGACTAATAATCAATAAAATTATAGAAAAAACAAATAATAAAACTAAAATAATAAAACGATTTAAATTTAATTCAGATCTTATATATCTTTTTCTATAAAAAATTACTACTGAAGAAATTAATGAAACAAATATTATAAATGATAAAGATATTCAATCTAATAAAATTCTTATAACAATTCTTATAGAATTAAAAGATAAAATTTCCCACTCTAAAAAAATAATTAAATTATTTATAATAAAATAAAACATTAAAAATAAATTTATAACACTGAACATTAATAAAAAAAAAAATCTAATAAAACAAATTGAATATTTTTGAATAACCTAAAATGATAATTATCATAAATTTGAAACCACAAATCAATATTTTTATTTAAATTATTTAAGTAAATTAAAACCAAATTATTACATAGTCAATTTTTAAAATTAAAATATTTAAAGGAAATCAATGTAATATCAATAATAAATATTCCCGAGATAAGCCCATATAAAATCTATATATGCCTGAATAATATTTACCATGCTGAATATATGAATATAAATATAATCTATAACCAGCTCTAAAAAAAGAAATTAATATTAACATAAATATTGAAAATAAAGATCATCTTAATAATCTATTAATTAATCTAATTTCACCCATTAAATTTAAAGAAGGAGGTGCTGCTATATTAGAAGATAGGAGTAAAAATCATCATAATCTTATAGAAGGTATAAAATTTATTATCCCCTTATTAATATATAATCTACGACTATTTAAACGTTCATAATTAATATTAGCTAAACAAAATATTCCAGAAGAACATAATCCATGCCCAATTATTAAAATATATGAACCTATAAATCCTCAATAATTTATTGTTATAATTCCCCCAATAACTATTCTTATATGTGCAACTGAAGAATAGGCAATTAATGACTTTATATCAACTTGACAAAAACATTTTAATCTAATATAAAAACCCCCAATTAATGAAATAATAATCCATATAATATTAAATTTTATTCCTAATATCTGAAATATAACTATAACCCGTAATAACCCATAACCTCCTAATTTTAATATAATCCCAGCTAAAATTATTGACCCAGAAACAGGAGCTTCAACATGAGCTTTAGGTAATCAAAGATGAACAAAATATATAGGTATTTTAACTAAAAAAGCTATAATTATACAAAAATACAATATATAGATATCAAAAGTACAAAATTTTAAAAAATAAATTATAATTCTATTGTGATAATAAAAAATATAAAAAATCCCTAATAATATTGGCAATGAAACAAATAAAGTATAAAATAATAAATATATACCAGCTTGAATACGTTCTGGTTGATATCCCCACCCAATAATTAATAATAATGTAGGAATTAATCTACCCTCAAAAAATAAATAAAACATAAATAAATTTATAACTCTAAAGGTTATATATAATATAATTAATAAAAATATTAAATTAAATATAAAAAAACTTAAATAAAAATTTATTTTATTTAAATTTTCTCTTGCCATAATTATTAAAATACAAATTCAAATTCTTAATAAAATTAAACCATAAGATAAAATATCACAAGAATATATATATCTTAAATTACAATAATTTTCAATATTAATTATTAAATTTATAAATATAAATATTATTAAAAATAATATTATTTGAACCATTCAATATATATTTATATTTAAACATAATGGAATTATAAAAATTATTATTATTAAAACTTTTATCATTAAATATTAAATTAATAAACTAAAACTTTGAAAATAATCATTCCCATGAGTTCGAATTATAGATACTAAAATAGATAAACCTAAAGCACCTTCACATACAGTAAATACTATAAAAACTATTAATATATATGTTTCATAATCTATATATCTAAATAAAATAATTAAAAAAAAAAAAATTCTTAAAACAATAAATTCTAATCTTAATAAAACAATTAATAAATGTTTATGTTTAGCTACAAAAATTATATTGCCAAAAAAAAATATAATAATAACTACAGTACTTATATTTAAAAAAATTATCATTAGTTTTTATAGTTTAAATTTAAAACATTGGTCTTGTAAACCTAAAATAAGAATATTCTTTAAAAATATCAAAGAAAAAGAAAAATCTTTATCAATAATCTCCAAAATTATTATTTTTATTAAACTATTCCTTGCTTTGAAATTAAAATAATTTTATCTTTAATAATTATATATTTTTCTTTTATCATATTTTTTCTAAATAATCCAATTTCTATAGGATTAATAATTTTAATCCAAACTCTTTTTACATGTATAATTTCTGGATTAATTATTAAAACTTATTGATTTTCATATATTTTATTTTTAACATTTATAGGGGGTCTTTTAGTTTTATTTATTTATGTTAGAAGAATTGCCTCTAATGAAATATTTAAAGTATCATTTTTTATAAATTCTTTTTTATTTATTAATATATTTTTAATTATTTTAATAAGAATTATTTTTATAAATAATTTATCATGAATAAATTTTAGTATTGACAATTTAGAAATAAATAAATTTTTTAATGTAATTATATTCTTTAATAATGAAAATAAAATTAATTTATCTAAATTATATAATAATCAAACATTTTTAATTATAATTTTATTAATCATTTATTTATTTATTACATTAATTGCAATTATTAAAATTACCAATATTTTTTATGGACCTCTACGATCCACTTTTAATTAACTATAACTAATGATAAATATTTTTAAGCCAATTCGAAAAACTCATCCTATTTTAAAAATTATTAATAGAGCTTTAATTGATTTACCAACACCCTCTAATATTTCAACGTTATGAAACTTTGGATCTTTATTAGGAATATGTTTAATAATTCAAATTATTACTGGCTTATTTTTAACTATATACTATACCGCTAATATTGAATTAGCTTTTTATAGAGTTAATTATATTTGCCGAAATGTAAATTATGGCTGATTAATTCGAACATTACATGCTAATGGAGCTTCTTTTTTTTTTATTTGTATTTATATTCATATTGGCCGAGGAATTTATTATGAATCATTTAATTTCAAATTTGTTTGAGCTGTAGGAATTATTATTTTATTTTTACTAATAGCAACAGCTTTCATAGGATACGTATTACCTTGAGGACAAATATCTTTTTGAGGGGCTACTGTCATCACAAATTTATTATCAGCTATTCCTTATTTAGGTTCCACCTTAGTAAATTGAATTTGAGGGGGATTTGCTATTGACAATGCAACCTTAACCCGATTTTACACATTCCATTTTATTTTACCCTTTATCATTTTAATAATATCAATAATTCACTTATTATTTCTCCATCAAACTGGATCCAATAACCCTCTAGGAATTAATAGAAATTTAGATAAAATTCCTTTCCATCCATTTTTTATCTTTAAAGACTTAATTGGATTTATTATTGTATTATTCTTATTAACTTATTTAACTCTTACTAATCCTTATTTACTAGGAGATCCAGATAATTTTATTCCAGCTAACCCACTAGTAACACCAGTTCATATTCAACCTGAATGATATTTTCTATTTGCTTACGCCATTCTTCGATCAATTCCTAATAAATTAGGAGGAGTAATTGCTTTAATTTCCTCAATTTTAATCTTAATTATTTTACCTATAACATTTTTAAAAAAAATTCAAGGAATTCAATTTTACCCTATTAATCAAATTTTATTTTGAATTATAGTGACCAGAATTATTCTTTTAACATGAATTGGAGCACGACCTGTAGAAGATCCTTATATTATTACCGGTCAAATTATTACAATAATTTATTTTTCTTACTATATTTTTAACCCTATTATCAGAATTTATTGAGATAAATTAATTTTTAATTAATAAGTTAATTAATGAGCTTGTATAAAAGCATTTGTTTTGAAAACTTAAGAAAGAATATAAAATTCTATTAATTTATACTAAAATTATTACTTATTAAAATAATAAAATTTTTAAACCTAAATAAAATATTAAAAAATTTAAAGAAATTGGTAAATAAATTTTTCAAGCTAAATATATCAATTTATCATAACGATAACGAGGTAATGTTCCACGAACTCAAATAAACATAAAAGAAATAAATCTTAACTTTAGATAAAAAAAAATACTTAAAGAATAACCCCCCATATATATTAAGACAAATAATAATCTTATAAATAAAATTCTTGAATATTCTGCTAAAAAAATTAAAGCAAATCCCCCACTTCTATACTCAATATTAAACCCAGAAACTAATTCTCTTTCACCCTCTGCAAAATCAAAGGGAGTCCGATTAGTTTCAGCTAATCTTGAGGAAAATCAACATAAACTTAAAGGTATTATTAAAAAAAAAAATCAAATTAAATTTTGATAATAATGAAAAATTACTATATTAAAATCCATAATTATAATAATTCTTGATATTAAAATTAAAGCTAATCTTACTTCATAAGAAATAGTTTGAGCTACAGCCCGTAAACCCCCTAACAATGAATAATTTGAATTTGAAGATCAACCTGATACTATTACTGTATAAACTCCCAATCTTGTACAACATAAAAAAAATAAAATCCCCAAATTATAACTAACTAAATTAAAATAATAAGGAATTATTATTCAAATTGTTAATGATAAAAATAAACTAATTACAGGGGAAAAATAATAAGATATGTAATTTGATAATAAAGGATAAGTTTGTTCTTTAGTAAATAATTTAATAGCATCAGAAAAAGGTTGTAAAATTCCTATTATACCTACCTTATTAGGACCTTTACGAATTTGAATATAACCTAAAACTTTACGCTCCATTAAAGTTAGAAAAGCTACACCAATTAAAACACCAACAATTAAAATTAATAAACCAATTAAAATTATTAATAAATCAATAAATAACATTTACTATCTATATAATAAACATTATACATTTATGATTTCTAAAACCATTACACTTTTCTGCCAAAATAGCTTTAATTCTATATAATTTTTTAATAAAATTCTAAAAATTAAATTTAATTTAAATATTTATTCCTTTCGTACTAAAATATTTTATTTATTTAAAGATAGAAACCAACCTGGCTCACACCGGTTTGAACTCAGATCATGTAAGATTTTAATGATCGAACAGATCAAAATTTTATACTTTTGCATATAAATTTTATCTTAATCCAACATCGAGGTCGCAAACTCTTTTTCTTATATGAACTAAAAAAAAAAATTACGCTGTTATCCCTAAGGTAATTTTTTCTTTTAATCAAAAATTTTGGATCATATATTCATATATTAATGATAAATTATAAAAAAAGTTTTTCTTATTTTTCTGTCACCCCAACAAAATAATTAATTTTAATTTTATTATTAAATATATAAAATAATATTATTAAAAATAAATATAAAACTCTATAGGGTCTTCTCGTCTTTTAAATATATTTTGACTTTTTAATCAAAAAATTAATTTCTTATTATAACAAAGAGACAGTTCATATCTCATCCAATCTTTCATACAAGTCACTAATTAAGAGACTATTGATTATGCTACCTTTGTACAGTCAATATACTGCAGCCCTTTAATATTCCATCAGTGGGCAGATTAGACTTTAAATTATAATCAAAAAGACATGTTTTTGATAAACAAGTGAATATACAAATTTGCCGAATTCCTTTTTATTAACTAATTAAATTTAAATTTTATTATTTTTATTTAATACTAATTTTATCATTATATCTAATTTTATTTTTTTTTAATTTATTTTTTTATAAAAAAATTAAATTATTATAAAATTTTATATTAAATGAAATTATTTATAATAAATTAAAATTTTTAAATAATATAAATTTTAAAAATTTCAATTCTAATATAAATTAATAATTATAAAAATTTAATTTAAAGCTTATCCCTTAAAATATAAAAATATATTTTAAATTAATTTATTAATTAATTAATTCATTAAATATATTTAAAATTAAATTTTTTTCTAAAAAAACTAGATATCTTTAAAAACGATTAACATTTCATTTCAAATTAATTATTTAAAATATTTATGCTACAATAACTTTTATAATTAATTATCTCTTTTAAATTCGAGAAATATTTTTTACTAAAATTTTAATTAATAAACTCTGATACACAAGATACAATAAATTAAATTTACTTTTTAATAATTTTTTTTTCATAAATATTTCAAAATTCTTTTACAATACTATTTTACTATAAATTTTATCATTTTTTCTTTATTAATACTAAAATCCCCCAATTTTATATTAAAATTATTTTTATTAGTTATATTTTATTAATTTTTCCCCCTCAAATTAATTGAATACAACAATATCTTTTCAATGTAAATGAAATGCTTTATCAAGCTCTAATTTGTTATTTCTAGAAACACTTTCCAGTATCTCTACTTTGTTACGACTTATTCCAATTTATTTATGAAAGTGACGGGCAATATGTACATATTTTAATTTAAAATCATTTTAAAAAACTAAATAAAATTACATTTAAATCCAATTTCAATTAATTTTTACAAATTAGTATTCATTTAAATAAATTTATTGTAATCCATTATATTCTTAATTATAATCTGCATCTTGATCTGATTTAATTTTATTTATAAATTTTAAATATTATTTTTATTTAAAAATATTTTTACAACAACGATATACAAAATTTTAAATTAAGTAAATTTATTCGTGGATTATCAATTAATAAACAGATTCCTCTAAATGAACTAAAATACCGCCAAATTATTTAAGTTTCAATAAATAATTATATACTATTTTAGTATTTCTAATTTAAATTTTTAATAATAGGGTATCTAATCCTAGTTTTTAAATAAAATTTATTAAATTATAAATAAAAATTAAATTAAATAAAATAAAAATTTCACTTAATAATTTTACATTTATTTAAAAATTTTTAATTAAATATTAATTACTAATAAAATTTAATTTAACTTTTGTTTAACCGCAACTGCTGGCACAAAATTTGTTATTAATTTAAATATTACTAAATCTTAATTTCTTAAATTTTTAATATTAATTGCTACTAAAAAATTTAAATATTATTAAAATAATTAAAAATTAACACTAAAATTTATATGCAAAATAAATTTATAATAAATTTATAAACTATAAAAAATTTATTTAATACTATATTTTTTTCACATAGTTTTTTTTTTTTTTTTTTATATTAAATATTTAATATTAATTATTAAATTTTAAATATTTTCTTTTTCTTTCCTTTTCATAATATTTATATTAAAAATTAATATCATTATTCATCAATATATAATCATTGAAATAATTAATTAATTAATATAATTAATAATAAATTAAATATATAATTAATATATTATAAAATATAAATTAATTTAAAATTTAAATTAATTTTAAATATATTAATTAATTAAATATTTAATATATATATATATATATATATATGAACCATTTCAAATTTTTTTTCTTTAAATAAAAAAATTAAAAATAAGCTAAATAAAGCTTTTGGGTTCATACCTCAAATATAAAGGATACACCTTTTTTTTAAAAATAAAGTGCCTGATTAAAGGATTATTCTGATAGGATAAATTAAGTAGATTTCTACCTTTATTATACTTTATAGAATTAAACTATATCTAATAGTATCAAAAACTATTGTGCATCATACACTAAAATATATATATATAATGTATTATACATAAATTTTTATTTTGTAAATGAGAACATTTCTGTCTCTATTTTAAATTTTATTTTTTTTTAACTCAAATAAAATATTTTTTTTATTTATTTTATTTTTTAGAACATTAATTTCAATTTCATCTAATTCATGATTTGGATGTTGAATTGGATTAGAAATTAATTTATTAAGATTTATCCCCCTTATTAACAACTCCAATAATATTTTATCCTCTGAAGCTTCTTTAAAATATTTTATAACACAAGCTATTGCCTCAATTAATCTTTTATTTTGTATTATTTTTAAAATAATAATAATAAAAACTTTTACAATAAACTATATTAGAATTATAATTAACTCCTCATTAATAATAAAAATAGGATCTGCCCCTTTCCATTTTTGATTCCCCAATATTATTGATGGATTATCATGATTCAATAGATTTTTATTAATAACTTGGCAAAAAATTTCCCCCATAATTCTTTTGTCATATTATTACATAAATAATTTTTTAATTATTATTATTATTTTAAATTCTATAATTGGAGCTATTGGAGGGTTTAACCAAACGTCCCTACGAAAATTAATAGCTTTTTCCTCAATTAATAACTTAAGATGAATAATATCCGCTTTTATAATTAGAGAAAATTTATGAATATTTTATTTTATTATATATTCATTTATAATTATAATTTTATGTTTTATATTTACTATAATTAATATATTTTTTATTAATCAGTTATTTTTTTTAAATTTAAATTATATAATTAAATTATCATTATTTATTAATTTTTTATCTTTAGGGGGTTTACCCCCTTTTATTGGATTTTTCCCCAAATGAATTATTATTAATTTTTTCATAATAAAAAAATTTTTTTTATTAACTTTTATTTTAATTATAAGAAGATTAATTTTATTATTTTTCTATATTCGAATTTTATATTCATCTTTTATATTTAATTACTTAAAATTAAAATGAATTAAAATCAAAATTAAAAATAACTTATTTTATTTAATAAATTTTTTTTCTCTCATCTCCATCAGAGGATTAATTTTAAGAACGTTTTTTTTTATATAAAATTATTAAGGTTTTAAGTTAAAATAAACTAATAATCTTCAAAATTATTTATAAAGAAATTCCTCTTTAAGCCTTAATAATTTTATTATACCTTAAAATTTGCAATTTTAAATCATTATTTTGAATATAAGACATATTTAAAATAAATTAATAAAAAAGAATTTATTCTTGTTAATAAATTTACAATTTATCGCTTAAATCTCAGCCATTTTATTTAGCGAAAATGACTTTATTCAACAAATCATAAAGATATTGGAACTTTATATTTTATTTTTGGAATTTGAAGAGGAATAGTAGGAACATCTTTAAGTTTATTAATCCGTGCTGAATTAGGAAATCCAGGATCTTTAATTGGGGATGACCAAATTTATAATACTATCGTTACAGCTCATGCATTTATTATAATTTTTTTTATAGTAATGCCAATTATAATTGGAGGATTTGGAAATTGATTAGTACCACTTATACTAGGAGCACCTGATATAGCTTTCCCCCGAATAAATAATATAAGATTTTGATTATTACCTCCTTCTTTAACTTTATTAATTTCAAGAAGAATTGTTGAAAGTGGAGCAGGAACTGGATGAACTGTTTACCCCCCTCTTTCCTCAAATATTGCTCATGGGGGAAGATCCGTAGATTTAGCTATTTTTTCTTTACATTTAGCTGGGATTTCCTCAATTCTTGGGGCAATTAATTTTATTACGACAATTATTAATATACGAATTCATGGTATATCATTTGATCAAATACCTTTATTTGTTTGAGCTGTAGGAATTACAGCTTTACTTTTATTACTTTCTTTACCTGTTCTAGCAGGAGCTATTACTATATTACTTACTGATCGAAACTTAAATACATCATTTTTTGATCCCGCTGGGGGAGGAGATCCAATTCTTTATCAGCACTTATTTTGATTTTTTGGTCACCCAGAAGTTTATATTTTAATTTTACCAGGATTTGGTATAATTTCTCATATTATTTCACAAGAAAGAGGAAAAAAAGAAACCTTTGGATCTCTAGGAATAATTTATGCTATAATAGCAATTGGATTATTAGGATTCGTTGTTTGAGCTCATCATATATTTACTGTAGGTATAGATATTGATACTCGAGCTTATTTTACTTCAGCAACTATAATTATTGCCGTCCCAACAGGAATTAAAATTTTTAGTTGACTTGCTACTCTTCATGGAACTCAAATTAATTATAGTCCTTCTATTCTTTGAAGTTTAGGATTTGTATTTTTATTTACTGTTGGAGGTTTAACAGGGGTAATTTTAGCAAATTCTTCAATTGACATTGCATTACATGATACATATTATGTAGTAGCTCATTTTCATTATGTTTTATCTATAGGAGCAGTATTTGCCATTATTGCAGGATTCATTCACTGATACCCTTTATTTACAGGATTAACTTTAAACCCTTACTTTTTAAAAATTCAATTTTTTACAATATTTATTGGAGTTAATTTAACTTTTTTCCCTCAACATTTTTTAGGACTAGCAGGAATACCTCGTCGATATTCTGATTATCCAGATGCTTATATTTCATGAAATATTATCTCTTCTTTAGGATCTTATATTTCTTTAATAGCAACAATATTAATTTTAATTATTATTTGAGAATCTATAATTAACAAACGTCTAATTTTATTTTCATTAAACTTATCATCATCAATTGAATGATATCAAAATCTTCCACCAGCAGAACATTCCTATAATGAACTCCCCATTTTAAGAAATTTCTAATATGGCAGATTACATGTAATGGATTTAAACCCCATTTATAAAGGAGTATCCTTTTTTTAGAAATGGCAACTTGATCAAATTTTAATTTACAAAATAGAGCTTCTCCTTTAATGGAACAAATCATTTTTTTTCATGATCATACCTTAATTATTTTAATTATAATTACTATTTTAGTTGGTTATATTATAATAAGATTATTTTTTAATAAATATATTAATCGATTTTTATTAGAAGGACAAATAATTGAATTAATTTGAACGATTATCCCAGCAATTACTTTAATTTTTATTGCTTTACCTTCCTTACGACTACTTTATCTTCTTGATGAATTAAATAATCCTTTAATTACTTTAAAATCAATTGGCCACCAATGATATTGAAGATATGAATATTCAGACTTTAATAATATCGAATTTGACTCTTATATAACCCCTATCAATGAAATAAATAAAAATAATTTTCGTTTATTAGATGTTGATAATCGAATTGTTTTACCTATAAATAATGAAATTCGAATTATAGTAACAGCTACAGATGTAATTCACTCTTGAACTATTCCATCTTTAGGGGTTAAAGTAGACGCTAACCCTGGACGTCTTAATCAAACTAATTTTTTCATTAATCGCCCAGGAATTTTTTATGGGCAATGTTCTGAAATTTGTGGAGCAAATCATAGTTTTATACCTATTGTAATTGAAAGAATTTCAATTAAAAATTTTATTGATTGAATTAATAATTATTCTTCATTAGATGACTGAAAGCAAGTAATGGTCTCTTAAATCATCTAATAGTAAATTAGCAATTACTTCTAATGAAAAGAATTAGTTAAAAAATAACATAAATATGTCAAATTTAAATTATTATCATTATATATAATATTCTTTTGTGCCTCAAATAATACCTATTAATTGAATAATATCATTTCCTCTTTTTATCATTATTTTTATTATTTTTAATATTATAAATTATTATATTATTATCAATAAAAATAATAACCATATAAAAAATAATTTATATAATAAAAAAAATTTAATTTGAAAATGATAACTAATTTATTTTCAATTTTTGACCCCTCAACTAATTTATTAAATTTACCTCTAAACTGAATTAGTACATTTATTGGACTTATATTTATTCCTTATTCATTTTGATTAATCCCTAATCGTTATTATTTCTTTTGAAATTTTACTTTAAATAAATTACATAAAGAATTTAAAACTTTATTAGGGGAAAATTCTAGTGGGTCAACATTTATCTTTATTTCTATATTTACATTTGTATTTTATAATAATTTTTTAGGATTATTTCCTTATATTTTTACAAGAACTAGTCATTTAACACTTTCCCTTTCTATTTCACTACCTTTATGATTAAGATTTATATTATATGGATGAATTAATAATACTCAACATATATTTATTCATATAATTCCTCAAGGCACCCCTAGAATTCTTATACCTTTTATAGTTTTAATTGAGACTATCAGAAATATTATTCGACCAGGAACTTTAGCTGTTCGTTTAACAGCAAATATAATTGCGGGTCATTTACTTATAACATTATTAAGAGGAACTGGATCTAGATTATCTTCTTATTTAATTACATTTTTAATTATAATTCAAATTTTACTTTTAATTTTAGAATCTGCAGTTGCAGTAATTCAAGCATATGTAATTGCTATTTTAAGAACTTTATATTCTAGAGAAGTAAATTAATGAAAAATAATTTTAATCACCCATATCATTTAGTTGATTATAGTCCTTGACCCCTCACTGGAGCTATTGGAGTTTTAACTTTAGTAACAGGAATAGTAAAATGATTCCATAATTTTAATATAAATTTATTAATTTTAGGGTATATTATTGTTATTTTAACTATATACCAGTGATGACGAGATGTCTGTCGAGAAGGCACCCTTCAAGGTAAGCACACAATTTTAGTTACAAAAGGATTACGATGAGGAATAATCCTATTTATCATTTCAGAAGTATTTTTTTTTATTTCATTTTTTTGAGCTTTTTTCCACAGAAGATTATCTCCAAATATTGAAATTGGAGCAATTTGACCTCCTAGAAATATTACACCTTTTAACCCATTTCAAATTCCCCTTCTTAATACTATTATTTTAATTACATCAGGAGTAACTGTTACTTGAGCCCACCATGCTATTATAGAAAACAATCACTCTCAAATAACTCAAAGCTTATTTTTTACTATCATATTAGGAATTTATTTCACTATCCTCCAAGCTTACGAATATTATGAAGCTCCTTTTACCATTGCTGATAGAATTTATGGTTCAACATTTTTTATAGCAACAGGTTTTCATGGTCTTCATGTTATAATTGGAACTATATTTTTACTAATTTGTTTAATCCGCCATATTAATAATCATTTTTCTAACAATCATCATTTCGGATTTGAAGCAGCAGCTTGATATTGACACTTTGTAGATGTAGTTTGATTATTCCTCTATATTTCTATCTATTGATGAGGTAATTAATTTATATAATATATTTAGTATATTTGACTTCCAATCAGAAAGTTTAATTTTTATTAATATAAATAATTTTACTAATTGCCTACCTTTCTATTATTATCATTTTCATTTCTAATATTATAATATTTTTATCTATTATTTTATCAAAAAAATCATTTTTCGATCGGGAAAAAAATTCTCCTTTTGAATGTGGATTTGACCCTAAATCCTCAGCACGAATCCCATTCTCCCTTCATTTTTTTTTAATTACTGTTATTTTTTTAATTTTTGATGTAGAAATTGCTTTAATTTTTCCTATTATTAATTTATTTAAACTAACAAATTTTATTATTTGAACAAAAATTAGATTTTTTTTTATTTTTATTTTATTAATTGGACTATATCATGAATGAAATCAAAATATATTAAATTGAACAAATTAATTAAGGATTATAATTTAAAAAAAAAATACTTGATTTGCATTCAAGAAATATTGAACTCTCAATTTATCTTAAATAAGAAGCAATATTGCATTTAATTTCGACTTAAAAGATAGAGTAACTTACTCCTTATTTAATTATTAATTGAAACCAAAATAGAGGTATATCACTGTTAATGATAAAATTGAATTATTTATTCCAATTAAAGAAATATAAAGTTTAAAATTAAGCTGCTAACTTAATTTTTAGTGGTTTAACTCCATTAATATTTCTAATATTTCTATTTATATAGTTTATTAATTAAAACATTACATTTTCATTGTAAAAATAAAAAAAAATTTTTTTATAAATATTACCTTATTTAAAGATTAATTAATCTCCCTAATATCTTCAATATTATACTCTTATTTATAAGCTATTTAAAT
>CAUZXH010000508.1:0-13000 GCA_963584085.1 Pyrausta aurata | reverse complement strand
GAAAGATAAAGAAAAGTGAACCAATATGCATTTAAAATTGTTTAGGGCCTGCTTTGACTTTTAACGCAAGTAAGCATTTCCCAGTAAATTATTCCAATAAAGAACGTCATTTTGTATGAGGTTTTTACATGCGACATCATAAATATTCAACCGCTGGTAACAACATTTATCCATTAGTTAAGTTAGTTATCGTTCTTGCAACCGGGCCTTTGAGTAAAAGTAGAAAAGAGTAACGTTTCCTGAATAACATTTATTTATCTAAAACTTTAATGCAAAATAAAATTGCTCAATGTTTCCCAGTCATAGCTTTAGGTCATGCATAGAGATTGTTATGGGTGCAGGAGATTCCTTGCACACAATTCCTCAATTGGTACCTAATCCCTAATAACCTTTAACCAAAACATTCTTAAGTAGTAAGTAAGTAGTTCTGTTTACTCTGATTTCTCCTTTACGAAAGTCGATTATAACATTATCCGCTCCATAGCCCGTTTGAAAACTATCAAAACTTTTGCAGCAAAAACGAATGTCGGGGCCGATATGCGTGGGGGATCTTCCGTGTCATAGAAATTGAATTTCCCTATATAAAAGAGCCGAAAAAGGAAAACTTCGTGTTATGGACGATTTGTTCTGGCCATTTGGCAAACATCGAGGATGAAGTTAAAAGAGGAATGAGCCGTGGTACATGGTAACAGCCACTTTAGCATCTAGTAAACTTCGGTAGTTTCATATTTTAAATGTATGCGGTTTTTATGGGCGCTTCAACGATAGCCGTGCTATGGTGCGTAAATAATAGAGGTCGAGCTCGAGGAAGCCTATAAGTACTTGGGTTTAATGTTAGGCATTGGTTACTTTTGATATCTGATCGACGAGAGCTAAGACAAATTGTAGGTTAGCGTGTTTCATAGTATGGTACCTACATAAGGTAATCTCCAATTAATGGCAACATACTGTTAGACGGATAATCGATTATGGTATTACTATGGTAGACAACACTAGCACGCATGGTCAGCACTAGACCTGTCATATAGATTTTGACATTAGATCGATATTGATTAAATTGTACTATCCCGCGCATATTTTACTGCATTGATTATTGTTATGTAACGGAATAAGAGTAATTATCAACACATGGATATTATCCCTATCAGTACATAGTGTACTTACTTGTTATATAAATAGGTACGAGGTTCTTATTTTCACTGTTAGTTAGTACAATGTCATGAACAACACTATTCCGTACAATCAAAAAGGTAAAGTGAAAGTTTTTGGTGACGAGGGTTCTAAATCAGAAATGAAATAACCCAAAATCAAAGTTAATAAAATGAAGCAAAATTTTCATGTTTATATTAATCTCTTGTGATAAATGGATGCCCCAAATTAAAGAAGTTGCTACAACAGAAACTTTTGTCGAAGTAATCAAGCGAAAAATTAGGAACGTTTTGAACTTTCATTCTTCATCAAAGAGCAAATTTATTCCGTCTAAATACTTTAATAAATCTTGCCATTTGGATTTATGAAAAATATTTTCTTCAGTTTCTTGTAGACAACAAACTACCTCTAATATTATGGTTCATGAATTTAAAATGAGCTTTGTGTGTTTGTTTACTGTACCATTTTCATGCCTCAAGCAATCTTATTATGGGGCATTTTAAAATTTATAGACAATAAATATTACTTAATTTCATTTTTATTCCGAATGTAGATAGATCTTAATGTGATACGTTAAAAAAGTTCTAAAAAGTATTTATTTTGTGTAATTTTGTTTAAATCTGCGTGTAACCTCTGTTTAACTTGCTCTAATGTTTACGCACCGCTAAATATTCTGATCTTACTTCTTAATATTTTTAGGGCGGTTTTAGCAATGGTGGCATTTTGGCTAAGCCGTTTATTACTACAGTATAAGTTTATGGTCACTGCTTATACGCTTCCTTATGAGTAGACCCTCGTAAAATCTTAAAAGAATAATAAAGCTGACGGTATATTTATAAAATAAAGCCTGTGAAATTTCAAACATCATTTATAAATCTTGGCCAACGGATAAAATAAGTTGTGTTTTTCATAAAACCATTTGGCATACCTTTATGCTAAGTAACTGTGTTTATAATAACGGCCTCTTTTCCCAATTTACTCAATGTTTTATTTTTATTTAATCAATCATTACAGATGGATAGGTACTCTCTATGATTTATGTATTACTACGTTACGTATGTACAAGTATCGTTGCGTAAGTGGTAAAAAAGAACCTTTAGTGCGCCTTTACATTAGAGCGACAGCGCTGTTGTCGCGCTTATCAACAAGACGCTTAACACGTTTCGGGACAGTGAACGCCTACAGGCGTGAAAACAATAGAACATCTATTGTGTCTGGAATAGTGTCTCGGAACGTGTTAAGTATGGAAGCGGCCTTAAAAGATTTTTTAAGCTTTTCGCGCACTCTCGTCCTTTTTTGTGATACAAAACAGTTAACTTCATAAGTTGAGTATAGTAAGAGCCTGTGTCTAACGCCCGTGCCAAAACCGGTGGGGGCGCTAATGCACGGCCACGTAATTTTGGTTTTATGAGCTTTGCACTCAAATGCAGTCGCTGATTTGTCTCCAGACTAGCTTCGGTAAGCTTAGCGAGGTGCAAAAAGGTGTGCCGATTTAGGATACTATAGATTTCTGGTTTTGCCAGGATTGTTGAAATAGTAAGTAATAATAGAACAGAAGCCAACGCTTACGCACATATATTTTTTAAAGCGATGCGCTTTATGAGCAAAATGATTCAATGATTCTTAACCTGTCATCGTTTGCCTATTTTACCTCATTACAAGATATGTTTTGCCTTATCTAGATAGATTGTTCCTTGGGTATGTTTATAAGAAGATTTTGTTTTTAGAAATCTCAAGGTAAAGCGTTTATTAGTACAGAACTTAATTTATTACAACCTGCCTATTTTAGCACGTTAATAAATAAGCTACTAAAATAACATTCAGAAGAGGAAAGGGTTTTCATTTCACTACTAGTGTTTTACTGTTGCTAATTAATTCAAATTAGAGGTCTACGGTTTTAAGCGCCAAAGAACAAACGGACAGTAAAATAACTAATTAAATCCACTTCAGCGAAACGGTCTGGGAAGTTTTTGAGCCCAACAAAGCCTTTTCGAGTAGCGAGTTGCAATCTGAAATTTTAATACCGCCTCAGAATGCGACGACCCAAATCTAATCTAGAGGCTGCGAGTGGAAAATCACACATACTCAAACAAAAGAGCCCTAACAAACACGCAACTAAAATAAAATTTCACGGAAAACCGACGTATGAGGATTCCTTATATTTAAAAAGAAGATAAAAGGTATTTTAGAAGGATTTACGTCATTCAGCGAGGACCATTGTCGGGAGTCCTTTGTGCTCTATAAGGGGGATTTTCTGGTCACCCTTGTCCGAAATGGGGCCAAATCTCGGACGGCGGGATCAATTTTGAAAAAGAAATTGAAAGTAAAATAATGAAGCATATTAACGAAGTTCATAATGCACGAGTAACAGAACTTAAGGCTCAGCTGCATCATATTAAAATTTCTATGATCAAAATAGCTAATAAATTCCGTATGCTAAGAAATGGTTTGGTTTATTTTAAGTTGGGAAGATGGTAGAACCAAGCTTTAACGAAAACATAACAAAGGTAGAACCTACTTTTAAGACTACATAGGTACTTTTGATAGTAACGACCTGTATCACAAAGTCTTCATACGTGTTAGTTAGGGCTATATTCCCAAATATTTTATACGTAGTAACGTTCTAAATTTAAATTATTAATCGTTCGTTAATGCTTATTTGTCGATGGTAATCTTATAGTTTGCATCAGAACATAAATATCTTGAAACCATTAAACATATCGTTTAACCTACTTCGATCTATGCGTATTTAACGTGTACTAGTCCCCCATGGCCACCTCATTTTCAGATCAACGTAAATTCAATTGGAACATAAATCAAAATGCATATTGATGTGAAATTAAATATGGACGTGGATTTTCGATCGTACATTTGATTTGCAATTATAATTAACTTGATTACAAATATGAGTATTTATTGCTACTTTAGGTAGAATACATGTCTACAGTATTGGGGTAATAGAGTATTCATTTGGCTAACATTATCAGGAATAAATGTTTTATGCAAAAATCTGGAACCGCCTTCGAAACAATTGAATAAATATTCAGCCGCTGGCAACGAAATTTAGTTGTTAGCTATCGATCACGCAACCGGGCCTTAGATAAATGCTTTTACTCTTACTTCGTGTTATTCGCAGCACGCAATGATTAGTCACTACATTAAATAATGGCGAGAGAAATGAAGGTCACAAAGGCCAAGTGATTGTTTTCTTACCGACATGAATCGATATGTTATTCCCAAAGTGCCATCGGCTATAAAGACACTATGTCGGACACTTATCCGAACCAATATCGCTTCACCAGCTGCTGTCGTGATTGTGGCCGTAATGAGTTCGGCCGACTTGAATCTTGTTTGAAACAAAGAAAACGATCAAAATAGTTTCGGAGTAATTTATTTTTTGCCATTCATTCGAGCTTAGACGAATTTCTGAGTTTTTCTGTAAGTGACTTTCAAAAACATCTCGAGTTGAGTTTTTTTTCTAAAAGGATAGGTAATTATTTTTGCTATTCAAGCTCTCATTAAAATTAGTAAATCTAGTTTTCGTAGCCACCTGTTATAGACACCAAAACATTGATGCTAGCAAATATGAAAGCTAGGTTCTGTGTAGGTAGTATACATAGGCATAAAGCGGTTTAGAATATCCAATAGTAAATAATCCCTTTTGTTAGCATGGTGAATGGAGTGCAAATGTAACCACCGAATAATGTTCAGGGGTATCATTCTATAGACTCGGCCCGCATTTTCGCTATAGCTATTGCGTTCACTCGCATTGTATTGTCGGCGTGAGTGATAAGGACAACAAGAGTGAAACTAGTGTCGATGAATAAAAGAGTAAGGCCTGGTATGGACGTGTATATAAAGATTATATTTGGTAACGGATCCAACGTAAATCTCTGGAAGTGTGGCGCGAACTGCTGGCCTAAGGGTCAATGTGAGCAGATTTGTATCTATCAGTTTCAGAGGATTGACAGGGGATGGATATACTGCATTACTTAACTAAAATTCCTTGGTTAGTGATTATTTCATTTTTCTATAGTTAAACAGTCCCTTATATAATACCGGTATAACAGTATAAATGTCCAAGTACTGGATTCCATCTAAACGTGAATAATAGCACAACAGTATTAACGTAGCTCCTTTTACAAGTCGAGCTCATTATTCCCGTCCCGTTCCGGTGACGTCTCGCAAAGAGCTCTCGACTGATTGCAAGCGCTCTGCGACTCTTCGATTAGTGTGTGCTCTGTGCTCAAGGCTTGAAAAATGACAACGCCGCCTGCTCTGCAATAGACATTGTGGTTAGGGGTGTGCTGCGTAAATAGTAGTTGCGTATTTTTGCTAGAATTTATTGCGAGTAGTGTGACAATAACTGACTTTGAAAACGGAAATCATCGTGTTTTTAGCGCTATGGGCTATCGTATTGATAACTCTGCTTTGACTTTCTTTTGTCAGACTTATGAAAATTGTGCAATGACTTCATTTTGGCGATAAGTAGGATTATGATTTTGTTTCGGAGTCTGAGTTTACGCAATGATGGTTTGAGCATCCATAGATTGTTATAATGTCCCAAAAATCTCTTTCAACAATAGGTTAAAAATTGTAGTTAAATTCTCGCATCAATCACACATAAATTCTCTGTAATGTCCACTAAAAACACACAAGTTTTCGTGTTAGCTGAAAATTCAACATATTTGATGGGGTATATTAATCACTAATCCCGTTTCTCGAAAACCCTCGGCCATCTCTAATCGAGCAGCCCTCCTCAACTTGCAGCAGTAGTGTTTGCATCTGCGCAACCGCGTTTCCTTGCATCGCTTATTGCGCCGCGACATTTCCGGCCCATTGCAACATTTTTAACCAAACGCCAGGCCAATATTGAAAACCATTCCGAATATTTGGCAAGTAAACCTTTGAGCTTCGAGTTCTCGAGTTGCAATAATGCCGATTTAGTGATAGCAGACCCGCCCTATTTAAAATAGGGCCCACCTAATCTTGGCAACAAGAAAGCAGTAATTTTTCAGTGTAACGGATATCTAATCAAAGATAGATTGAACAATTTATTGCTTTTACTATGTCTTATAAATATTTCAGCAGATGACTATCGCCGCAGAGGTAGGCCCAAAAACGATGGTGCGACGGTTTGGTCAGTTTTGCCAAGGATTGGGAGTTGTTGGCAATAGATAGAGACAGAGTTTGGGGGAGACCTTTGCCTAACAGTGGGATAATATAGGTTGATAAAATAAAATTATAAACGCATTTTTTTAATTATGAAAACTGCACTTCAACTTTGTGGCAGTCCACTTTGTTATCTGTAACATTCTTCATCAATCAAATTAAGATATGCGTAAATCTACTATATAAAAATAAGTCGGGTTTTCCTCCCTGACACTATAACTCCAGAACGCACCAACCGATTTCCACGGTTTTGCATTTGTTGGAAAGGTCTCGGGCTCCGTGAGGTTTATAGCAAAGAAAATTCCCATATAACGGGGCCAGGGCGGGACGGGGCTGGGGGCGAAACGAAGTGCGCTGGGACCGCTAGTTTTAAATAAAATAAAGCAAAAAATAATTAAAAAAAATATTTACCTAACTAACGTAAATCTTATGAATACTTATTACTTTGTTAAAACGGCTATGTAATATTATCACATCACGTTTTATATAGTTGTTCTGGTTTGCGCTCCTGACTACTATGCCAATTATACGCAAATAATCTTAAATGAAATATTTAAGAAATATAACCACCTTGAAAAAACAAATAATAGTTCTTTTATATTTGCAGGAATTAACCACAAATCTCAAGTTACCAAGTATCGAGGAATCGTAAACTGTTCGGTGTTGCAAGTTGCGCTGACACGCTGATAGAAGCCCCGCTAACTAACCACTGGTTATGGTTAGTTAGCCGCGTTAACTTAGGCTGGAGTCACACTGTTAGGCTCAATTGCACCATCTTAGTTCAACTATAACAAACGTCAAATAACTGTCAAACTCCATACAAAAAGGCATTGGCTGTGGTTAAAGTTGCTTAATAGGTAATTCAAATGGTGCAAACTTAAGCGTATAGTCATACTTGGGCATGTTTTTTGTTATGGCTATAAGTGGGCTAATGACAGAAAAGACATCCCTTTCGTTTGAGCGAAATAGACTTCCTACAGCTATAGAAGACCCCCGTTGTGACATAATGTACATCAAGAAAAGTATCACAAACTATTGGGGGCTTGCGGTGACCACAGACAGTCGAAAACATTGCAGAGTTCAATGTCCAATGACTAAACGACACAAATGCTAAACCAATAATTTTAATAAGAAAAAAGGTTAATGAGAGTGTAGGGACTGAGACTGAGAGTGTCCTTGTGTATTGCGCACACACTTGAGTGCTAATAGGTGTAATGTACCGCGCCGATATGGCAAATCTCAATTGAGTGGATCACCATGGTCGGAAACAACCGGGAGGTTGTTATGTTAGATGATCGGGCTGTTGATAAACAAGAGGTCAGTAACGTGCTTCTCTACGCGTGCATTGTTTGTTTTTTTGTTTGAAGAGGTCTTTATTGGAATAAAAATTAACAATATGATACTAACAACTAGTGTACATTAAATTTCCTAGATTTAGTATAATCAGAACTAAATTAGCTTTGCAGACCACAGTCTATTTAAAGCTTTACGTCCAATTGTAAATATTTTACTTAAAAATAAATCATTTTAGATTTTACTTACATAGTATGGCTAGTAAAATTGTGTGCATTGCGGCTAATGATGTGCCTTTGCCGGCACACTTGCCGTGCCATACACTAGACAGGCTGTTCAGAACAAACTTTGTGGTACAAAAAAATTGAGGCCCAATGGAGCATCTTCCAAAGCGTTGCTATGGTAATTGAAGTGTTTGCACATGTGTACTTGTTATTTTAGAAAATGTGTATCATAATGTGTTTTGAACAGCGTGTCTAGTATAATATACAATATTGCCATAGGTAGGACTAAGCAACATTACTTAAATAGTGGCCAGCTATTTAAAAATGATAGGGGGAAATTACAATGTTCATCATCTTTACTTTAAAGTATTAGTCATAAATGTTAAAATTTTAATCAAATTATGATAAAAAAATTAATCTTGTAATACAGCTCAAACAGATGGACGGATCGCTGCACAAACACTGGAGGTCTATTACGAAAAACGGAATCCGTCAATACGATTATCGTTTTTCGGATCTGAATATTTTTTAGTATGGAATCCTTATTACGAAATGCTTCGGATCCGCAAAACGATTTCGTTTTTCGTAGTAGGTCTCCTGCTTCTGGTTATGGTTAGTTAGTCACATTCACTTATTAGTTCCGACTCCGAGTTCCGACATCAGCTCGCGGACTAAGTTGGACGACGTTGTCCAGAATGGGGACTAACTCGACTATTAATAGCCAACTTTATATTGCAATTTGAGGATATTATTAGCTTGGGGGTATAAAGTTGGAACTGGGAACCTTTGTAGCCACAACTTTCGGATTGCTTTTACAATTCTATTTCTAATTAAGTTAATTTGAAAGGTATTTTTTTCTATTTTTCTTTATCTGGGAATTAGGAGAAACTGGCAACAGGTAATGTACTTAAACACCACTCCTAATCGCTCTTATTGACTACCAAAGACTCACATGACTGTCATAACATCAACATCCGCGTTCCTTATTCAAAGTCAAATGTTCTTCTCCTTTCTCACTCTCTCTCGTCTGTTATCTCTTACTTCTTACGTTCCGTTCCATGTCTTAAATGTATGTTAGTATTGTTGTCTCTTCAATAACGTGTTTTTTTCCTCTATTATTGAAAAGAAAGCAAGTACTAACATACGTTTTCCATTACACAAATTTGGAAGACATCTGATACAATTCAGGTGGATTGTTCCACTCGCTACGTTTCACGTACCAAAACATTTTCTAATGCTTAAACGCTTCCATCGCGTCACTAATATTTTCGGTGTATCATATCATAACATAACAAACACTTCAGAATTTTTCCCGAATTATCTGCCGCGGAAAATTTCTTTGTCATTCCGAAGATGAAAATGATAAATAATTCATCATCCGAGCCTTACTTAGACTAAGTACACCATATTTCACATCGCCAGGCCCTTTTGGATGCGACATAAAATAGAGCCGGGTAATCCTATCCATCTATGATTTATATCTACGAAGGGTCAGTGTAGAAATTTCATAAGCGGTATATCATAATTTCATATGCAGAACTGTTTAACGGACACGGCTCATCCGGGCCCGTATCTTAGCAATTTTCACTCGAATGCGTCCGATGATACGAGTTTTAGACAGAATTGACTTTGGAGAGACAGAGTTTCAAATTGAATTTGTAGTTCGATCGGATATTCCTTATACTTTAAGTTTCGATATCAAACAGTCTATGAATAGAGTTTCGGAACATATAAATTGTCATGGGCCTGATTCTAAATACGCAACTACTTAAACTAAAGTAAATGTCTTTTTATTTTCTACATAAATGAAAAGATTAGGACTACAATGATTTAAAGACGACAAACTAAATAGCTGTCAGTGACAAAGAAAATTTTGATATCCATAGCCAATTGTACGTGCAAATCTAGAGGTTTCCACTAAATTGTCTATAGACTACATTAAACTACGCAAAAAGTTGTATTTTTCTGAGCAACTAACGTTTTTTTAGTGTGACGTCTCTAAATTATTGTAGTCAGTTCTTTTCATTTATTTAGAAGAAAAGTCATTTATTTAATTTAGTGTTTGCGTATTTAGATTCAGGCCCGTGGTAAACTTTTGAGACTGTTTCCAAACTTTAGATCTTACAAACATAAAATTAGTAGGTTGATAAACACCAGACATTTTATGAGTATAATCATTATATTTCTGAAGAGTATCAAAAATATTTTGCTAAAATATAGACAAATACAAAGGAAGTCATCTTTTCTTTGATACTTTGATAGCTAATTTTAATTAATTTAAGTTAATCACCCACGTGTTTACAGCCGACTGACGGCTAACGAGATAACCCTTTGTAGTTTATTATTCATTGAAACAGTAAATTAATTTCCCATGTAATTTCCCGCCAAAAGGAGTGTATTCTACTTGAGCATTATTGGAGCGTTCTTAGCATTTTAATTGTTTTATTTTAATTAAGATATTAATTGGTTGTCAAGCACACGCGTGTATTCTGTTTCCCCTTTTGTGAGAGTTTAAATAATACTTATATTAGATGTTGATTTCCTAATTACATACCATGATATGAAGCGGGGGAGGGGGGATAAAAAAGGTCACATTTCGCTTACGTGGAACACTTGAAAGCTTTTTTATTATTGTCGTGCATTTTAAATGGCGTTGTTACAGTAAATATTTTGACAGATAAATTGTGTGTGTGACAGATAAATGATAAAGGAAAGAAATTGAATTCTGAGAAATCTTGTTACTTTTTGGCTTAGTTGAATCAATCCTAATTGTTAAAAAAATCCAGACAGTATCATGCTGAGATTCGCAAGAAATTTGTAGAAACACGTGTAGGTTATTTTATTAGTTTTTGAAACTAGGGATCTGTAAGGCCGTGACCCTTCACAAGGCTTGTAGAAAATAAAGCCTTGAACCATTGAATTACTGTTACTAGCGTATGGAACTGACACCACGAACAAATTTCTTGCGCCATGATTTGACGCCACTTAGCATCAACACATACAAACGGTTTCAACTTCGACATTCAAATTTCATACGTCACAATCTCGTCGTCGACGTTCGAATATTGTTTTGCTTGGTATAGCTTCTCGAAACGAATTAATAACAACTCACTGCCTTGAAAACACCAAACGCAGGTTGGCAGCATAGCTCATGGTTTTCAGCTTAGTAAGTTTGAACACCTTTATAGCTTTGTACTAGTGGAAGTTATGTACATATTAGTACCTACTACTGGTTTAATCATAATTTAATACTTACATTTTTTTTTCATAAAATCTAACAATAAACAGTAACGTTTTGTTTAAAACAAATCATATGCATCCCATAAACTACGGAATTTAGGTATATAACCTTATCCTTTGGTTAAGTTTTTTTTTTTCAAAACGCGCGCTGGAAACGTCATTTACACTATTGGTTAAGTTAACTGTTTATAAAAACCAGTGCTGGAAGTCTGAAGTAACATGTTTGACATTTCGCGTAGACAATTTCAATATTCTGATTTCCTGCTCCATCGAATATCTTTCTAACTTACGTAAGTAAATCTTCTATAAATCTTAAAAAAATATTTGTATTTTTTTAAGCTTGTTTCAAAAATTAACATTCATTTTGCTGAATAGCTTTCGTTATCGGATAGCATTCGGAAATAGATATAAAAGGGAGCAATTTCTAAATTCGCCCTGCAAGTTCTTAATTGAATTAACACTTTAGCCCTCTCAGGCAAGTTTTCCCCGCTATTTCTTTTCTATGAGGAAAACATTGGGTTTTTCTTCCGTATTAAGCCTTCCGAAAGCCAATACACTTAGAGATCCTCAATTCGGTGGGGATATTAGGTAAATGCAATCGCAACCGATCGCGGGACGCCATCGGCCTTGCAAATTCTGAGAAAACAAACATGATTTTGGACAAAAGAATGGATAAAACATTGATGTACGTTCGATTCTTTACTTCTTAAGAAAGCATACGCGAAGTGATACTTTTTGCGGTTTCATTTGCACTGATATATTCATTTGCATGATATTGATGGTGGTGGCTTTAATCAGTCAGGTATCAAACGACTGCCGGGAGTCGCATAATAATGGAATTTCTATTGTGTCTCGTTTACACATACTTGACGAGTTAAGTTAGTTTTTTTCAAAATATTTAAACTTTCTGCGCAATTTTCTAAATTACACGTGTATTATGTGGGATATGGACGTGAAACAGAGATTGGAATGCAGCGAGAACGGAGATACACGTTTGATTTTTGATTATGAAATGCAGAAGATGTTTTAATGTGCATAAGTGTGACGAGGAGGTTGTTGTAATGTTGGTATGAAAGTGGGAGCCGATAGTTTAGCTATCCTGTGTTGAAGCAATCGAATTAAAATAAAGAAGTTGTACCGCTACGACGAGTTTCCTTTAACCAGTTATTTTTATACTTACCATAAAAAAATCAACTACATTTTGAAAATAAAAGACCCTGTGGTAGTGAATTATTTAATTTTTTTTCATTAACAGTAAAACGTTAATAAGGCTTATTTGAAGCAGATTCTAACTATTTTTCAACATCAAGAGTTTTTCATTTCCTTTATAAGTTTTGCTTGTTATTTTTAATAGAATTATGTTTGCTACTAATGACATAAATTACGGCGATGCAGACTACTAAGACTGATACATGTAACTAGTGCTTCACCTAATACAAGAGCACACCGGGTACACTCCAAGGTTCAACATAATATTCTAAGGTATTCGGGAGCCCTTCATGTAAGCGCCGAAAAGTTGTTTACGCAACTTTTGATTGCCTTCTTTACTCAGTTTGTTTACTTTTTGGGTTCCGTATTACGAAGGAAAAAACCGAAAACCATCCCAATGATTACTTCATTGTCCGTCTAGGTCACTCTGTCGGAATGTCGGGAATGCGTAATGATATTAAATTGAATAGAAAGATCCTACTTACATTTTTAACTTTTAAACAACTTTAAAAAAATGTAAATTTACCTAGCTAGAATTATGGAATTACTTTTATGATGGCACATATTTAAGGAAAGAAAACGTTAAACTGTAAGTATGCACTTTTTTGCAAATAAAGTTCGTGCGGAACCATTCGGTGCGCGGTCCCAACCCGCACTGGGCCGTTTTTTTACTTAGAATGGAATTATGACAAAACTTTTTTCGTTAAAGGCTC
>CAUZXH010000507.1:0-19867 GCA_963584085.1 Pyrausta aurata | reverse complement strand
CTAAAAGCGATACATCTTCTTATATTAGGGCCCACGGAAGCCGACCCCATGGAACACCTCTTCTACCTTTTGGGATCTTTTATGTCTCTCTATTACAACTCTCGACTAGAACTTAGTTCGCAATCTTCAGTTTCAGACGGTTCTATTCCTTAAAAACTCTTTCATCGACGAAGGCTGCCTGCCTGACACACCCGTTGCCATATTTCTGTCTACATGAGCTTAAGTTTTGAACGGCAGAGTAAAGTCCACCTTTGGACACTACTATTTGTGCAATGCAGTTTTTTATAAGAAATGAGTAGAACAGAGCAGTGAGCCTCCTACTACCTACCTACTAGCTAGTGGCCTAGACTAACCAACCTACGCAAATACATACATAGTACTGGAGTAGGTACCACCTACCTACCACAGACAGAACTGGTATCTCTATGAATTAAAGAGAACTTCCACAGTTCGGTCTAGGTCGCATAATAAAATTAATTACCTATCATGCTCAACAAGATTCGTACCTACGTCACTTCAGCCAGGAGAGAATGAATGATCCTAAATTAGTTCTTATTTCTGTGTTCTGCCACGGTCCTATGGAAGAACTGCTGGATGGATGAGCATCAAGTTACTATACTGCAGAGATTTTGTTTGGCTTGCATGTAGCCTTCCGTTCATAAGTGAACCCATTGAGACCTTGGATACGGCGCATGCTCTTTTCATAGAACATGGATCGATAAGGGGTAGGTATGTTTGGCCTTTAGTGGCCGCATGTCACGCAAGTAATTGTGATCCTAGTTTTATTTGTATTAATTAAGTAGGATTTTCGTTTCATAGTGTGTTAGTGAGCCGGTGAAGTGGCCGTGGAAGGGGATAGCCAAGCTGTGGCGGGGGGCGTCGGCCTCGCCGTGAGTAGTAAGGTACGACTAATTAATAAAAAACATTAATTAATTATGTTACAGCATAATAAAGAATTACAAAATCGAGCATTATATTATTATGTTAGAGAAAGGAAAGGCAACGTCTAGTCGTTTTGTTGCCGTAGAATAACCACTTACTTAGAACTTTTAAAGTCCACAAAATACTAGTAGTATTATATTATCTGTGCTAGTAGCAATGGATCAAGGATCAACAAATGCTACTTAAATCGGGTTAGTAGTTACAATATCTAATTTAGAGATAAGTATCTACGAGTATCTAACTATTCTATTGTATAAGCTAACTATAGTTTAACAAAGAAATATTACAAATACAAATTCTTTATTCAGTATCAGGGTTGTTACATTTCTGGAAAACAAATTTCTTTAAAGTAAAAATTTCAGACTTGTGTCACAAAATCCGTACAGTTTAAAAATTACAAAAGTGAACACAATATTACGTAGGTAATACCTACTTAGGTATTCATTATTCAATTTGTATACTATACCTACTCGTAATATCAGCATCGCCAATTAGTTGGCACAACAAAAGTTTTACCATCGATCGACAAAAAAATAAGAATATTAACAAGTAGGATTTATTAAGATCTTAGCTGTCAAAATTGGTAACCGCCTTCCCCGTTCAGGTGTACCCAAGCCCGGGGGCGGCGCGCGGCGTATGGGCGCTGCCGCAGCCGCCCCCGTGCACCATGGCAGCCGAGGAGGCCCTGCCGCCGTGCTCGCCGCTGTCGCCCGACGCGCCCGCCGCCCCGCCGCGCACCATCGCCAGCTTCAACCAGCACTCCGATCTGCACCAGCTCATATTCGAGGCCGTGCGCTCAGGGTAAGTACCTACTGACATGGTATCCAAAAGAGCAGCCCTGCAAACGTGATGATAAGACTCTGTCACGATCGCCGCTGTAGCTCGACGCACCCGTCGCACGTGCCATCGCCAGCTTCAACCAGCACTCCGATCTGCACCAGCTCATATTCGAGGCCGTGCGGTCAGGGTCAGTACTGACGTGATAGCCTTAATAGAGGAGCCCTGCTGGCGTGATGATGAGGCCCTGGCACACTCCCCGTTGTCGCTCGAGCCACCCGTTGCCATTGCGCTCTATCGCCAGCTTTAACCAACACACAGATTTACACCAGCTAAACTTTCAAGGCTATGCGTTCTGGTAAGTTGACACTGACGAGCGATACCTCTTACTGCAGAGGACATGCTTAGCCGCTGTCATACCTGTATCTATCATACCTACTTAACGAAGGGCGCTGCCACCTTGGGGCTTCTCGTTGCGAGCCATCGCCAGCTTTAACCGACACTCGGAACTGCACCAGCTCATAATCGAGGCTGTTTGCGCCAAGTGAGTAGGTGTCCGTCTATGTCTACTTATTGTCACCCATCATCATGCGCGGATACACCGTTGTTGGCACTGTGGGCATGCCCACAACCCTAATCACAATTACAAAGCGCATGGTACAAACTTTTTGTCATTTTACTACATTAAGAAGCATCTTAAACAAATATCTCATTCTTACTTTGCTCTGCAGCCATTTTATTCTTTGCTTGCTTTTATGAGCGCCGTGATTCGGGAACCAAATTGTATCGCGCTCGCTTCGCTCGCGCTTTAATCTTGTTCAAATTTTTCTTTTGATAAGAGTAAAAAAAACCGAATTGTAGCGCGCTCGCTTCGCTCGCGCTTTAAAAGTTATTATTATTGTTTTGGTTTCATGAGCGTCGAAAGCCTAATTGTAGAGCGGTCGCTTCGTACGCGCTTTAATTTTTATTAAATTTTTGGTTTGATGGGAGTCAAAAGCCGGATTGTAGCGCGCTTGCTTCGTTCGAGCTTAAGTTTCAATCATGTCCTTGTTTAAATGAGTGTCGAAAACAGATTTGTAGTGCGCTCGCTTCGCTCGCGCCACGATTTTGTCATGTTATTAGCTTGATAGGCGACGAAAACCAGGCGCGGAAGTCTCCACATTTTTTAAGATTATCAAAGATATTCACTAATTAAAGGATAATTGTTACAGGAGAAAGTCAGAAAATTTAAATTGCCTACTCGAAATGTCAAAAGTTTTGCTTCAGACTTCAGCCGCAGATAGTAGCGAGCTCGCGCTTAAAAATATTATAATGTTCTTTGTTACCGACTTCAAAAGACGTCGTATGAAAACCTCAATATCATTGAAAAACCATAGCGTGCCCACAACCTTGTTGAAGTGCTGGATCCGCGCCTGCCCATCATGGCAGCCTTAGCGTGAGCCTATTGTTTGCGAAGTACATGAAAGGCAAAAGATGATATCTTATTTTAAATCTGCCTGCCACCACTTTCGTCTAGTATATTGGTATCTTCTATTATCTAAGTAGGTATATCAACCTACACATTGCTGCCAAGATAATTTTTCAACTACGAGATTTATGTACATACACTGAAACTTATGTAGATAGATCTCTTGTCTGGAAGAGGTCTTCTCTACCTTGTACTCCTGCCAACTGTATCCACTAGGGTCACCTCATGAGGTTCTAAAGGCGATACAAAATTTAATTACCATGATACCTGAGCTATAATAGTCACCTTAATTTGCAGCGAAGTATCAGAGATCGAGCGCTTAGTGGAGAAACTGGGCGTCGAGGTCCTGAGTGCGCGTGACCAGCATGGCTACACGCCTGCCCACTGGGCCGCGCTGGACGGCAGTGTGGCTGTCATGCGGTACCTGGTGGAGCGCGCTGCACCGGTGGACCTATCCTGCCTCGGGACTCAAGTAAGAGTACACAGTAGTTAGTGAAGTTGGTTGGTCCCAATGATTAGTTAGTGAAGGTGCTGAGCCCGAGTGACCAGGTTGGCTACACGCCTGCCCACTTGGCCGCGCTGGACGGCAGCGTGTACCTGGTGGCCGCGGTGCTATCCTGCCTCGGCACTCAACCTAAGTGAAACAACATTCAGTACCCTACCTAAATAGAATATCGATCAGAATATTGTGGTAGTGTCTTGACTCAGTGTCACTGACCCAAGAATTTGTTTGGTAGGTACGAGTACTCACACCCTACTGCTATAGTGTATTTAAGCAAGCTACTCGTACTTACTATCTTGATAAATCATGGTGATATATAGATTAGCATGAGGAAAGACCGATTCGAATACAACTTACTTCCAAATATAAGCACGCTTTAATGTATAGGTACTTTATTAACCTACGTTTACGTCATTTAAGTTACAATAAAAATCCATAGTGTGTGCGGTTTCATCAAAATACTTTCTCGTTTTGTTTTCAGGGTCCACGCCCAATCCACTGGGCTTGCCGCAAAGGCCACGCTTCTGTGGTGCAAGTTTTATTGCAAGCGGGGGTAGCTGTGAACGCAGCTGATTTCAAAGGTAGAAGACGAACTGCGTCTCTTAGCTTACTTTATCTTTCTATCTACTTGCCAAGAAGGGTATAGATAGATAGTTACTGACGGTATATACTTTTAGGTTTGACACCCCTGATGACGGCTTGCATGTACGGAAAGACGGCGACCGCGGCCTATCTCCTGGGCATGGGCGCAGCCACCAGGCTCTCGGACATCAACGGAGACACAGCCCTCCACTGGGCGGCGTACAAAGGCCATGCTGATCTGGTCCGTCTGCTGATTTACTCAGGGGTGCCTCTGCACTGCACCGACAACTTCGGATCCACGCCGTTACACCTGGCGTGCTTGTCTGGCAACCTGACCTGTGTGAGACTGCTCTGTGAAAAGGTAAAACTGCAAAATTAAACACAGGACTTAATTGTATAATGCCAAGAGTAACGTTTAAATATTGGAAGTTCAATTTTGTATACTCGTTCCAACTGCAATCCTTTGTTGCTCACCTAATGTGGGCGTATGCCCATAAGGCATGCGTAATGCGTATGGCATATTTGTATAAATATGCAGAATTTCACTAGAACTTAAGCATGCAGGTTAGGCCGAGAGCATCGCAGCCACGGTCTGTACCTTTAATTACCACTTTCAAACGACAATCGCTTGCATACGATGAGGACTCAAAAACTAGTGTCAATTAAAACAAGACGAAGCAAGTCCTGGTGAATTCGGCTCTTAAACTGTTAAGGGGCAGTATCCTCGATAGTAGATACCTAAAAATTGTATAATTTTCTAGGTTAAAGCAGAACTAGAGCCTCGCGACAAGAATGGCAAGACGCCACTGATGCTGGCCCAGAGTCACCGGCACGCCGAAGTGGTAAAGCTGCTTCAGAAAGAAATGAAGAGGAAGTCCCACTGGATGCCCCCCCTTTCCGAGCTGTGGGCGCTGCTGTTCGGGGGGGCCGGCGACTCGAAGGGGCCCCTGCTCTTCTTTCTGATATCCGTCCTTTTGTGGGGTTATCCCATGTATGTGATTCGTGTAAGTGTTACCTAAATTGAGGACTTGTTTTTTTATCACAAAAAGCAAGCAGAACCTACCCGATCCAAATCGACCGAAACCTATTGATCATAGGATACAATAAATTACCAAATTATCAGGATTTCCTGTCATGTATGTGTAAGTCATGGAGGCATGACTAGAAAAAAAATGTAACCAAAACCGTCTCCTAAATGTACTAACAAATAAAATACTTTACTGAAAACCGCATCAAAATCAGTTCAGCTAAATGCGAGATAATCGCGAGAAAACTAAAAACCTTCTCTTCTTTTAAATTCGGTAAAAATTATCAACTCGAGGTTGACCGATTGACTATTCTTCAGTCATAATATGTAGGCTATAGGCCATCCTGCTGGGAAATTCAGAGGGGTGATCAAATTTCCTTATTTTTATGATATGATATGATATATGTATGACTTATCACTTATCACGATTGTTCCAGTGTATACCCCTGACATGGAACACGCTGCGTCTATCGCACTACTGCTTCCTGTACTGGAACGCGATCATGTGGCTGAGCTGGGTGATCGCCAACCGGCGCGACCCGGGCTACATCCCGCAGAACTCGGAGACCTACTACCGGGCTATACGGCAGATACCCTACTACGATAAGTGGAAGAAGAGGAACGTGATACTGTCGCGGCTGTGCCACACTTGCAGGTGCTTGAGGCCGTTGAGGTGGGTGAAGATTTATTTTTACCATTATATGCGCCAGACAACACACAATTTTCTGGTTTCGTAGTAAGGAATTTTCTTCCTTGTGTTACGAAGTACGAAAGAAGTAAGAAACCCACCCTTTTCTGAAAACCGCATCAAAATCGGTTCAGCCTAGGGCAAGATAATCGTGGACAAATAGACTCATTTTTCGAAGTCGGTTGAAAAATTTCCGACTTGAAGTCGATCCATTTCGAGGTCAGGCAGGTATGGGCCAAAGTGACCCCTTTGAGGTCAAATTGTAACAGATCAGGGTGGGTTTCCGGGGGTGTATACTGATAGGGGGGTACGAAATTCTCAATATTTTTTTGATACGACGCACCGTTTCCGAGATATTAAGACTTTTCCCTCTTGCATCACTTACATGGATGATGTAAATGTTGCCGGGCAGGGCCCCTATTTTTGAATCACTCGTTTGGATATGGCGTGTGATTTTCGTTCGAAAACGAAAGTCGAACGAAAATCACTCGCCATCTTGAAGCGAATGATTCAAAAATAGGGCTCCTGATCTTGATCGGTCGCAGGTATATAAATACAAAATTAGAATAACGAACACTTTTCTGGACTGAATCAAAATCGGCGCAGCCTAGCGCGATAAAATCTTTATTTATCTATTCAGTGGTGTGAACATTACTCATTCATATTATCTACACTGTCTGTCTGTACTTAAGTAAATAGGAAGTAAGATAGTTTGTTCAGTCCACGCGTGGCCTTTGCAGTGGATCTACAGGTGAAGATGAAGCACGCCTGAAAAATGGTAGAAGTAAAACTCCGATGACCGTGAACGTAATAAAACGTATTGTAGATTTCAAAACTTCACAATTATATACTTCACTTCAGTTCAGTTCAGTGGTATACTTACTCTATAACTCGCAGACCTACTACCGGGCTATACAGCAGCTACCCTACTACGATAAGTGGAATAATAGAAACGTGATATTGTCGCGGCTGTGTTGTGGGTGGAGATTAGCTTGTACCATTGAGAATTAAGTTTAATTTCCGTTACATTTACTATAGGAAAGCCTAATCTGTTGGGACTCTATGTAAGTAGGTTAGTTTATTTATACTTTACTAGCGGTCGCCCGCGGCTGCGCCCGCGTGGATGTCGGTTACCGCTGCAAAAAGCCTACCCAGGAAAGACACGGTCAGCAAACAAATGATTCCCATGTCAATTCACAGACACCGACACTAACTTCGACGAAGCAGTCATTATCCGCAGGCTGAACAGATTTTCTTTCTGTGGGTGTTAGTTGTTAAGTCCCGGAGTGCAACCCGTTGTTTTAGGATAGAAAACTTAAGCTATTATTGTAGAGCTTCTCTATACACAACATTTGACGTTACATTATTTTCTGGTAACAAAATATACTGATGCTCGGGAGCCCCGACCCCATGCGTAAAACATTCTTTTCGTAAATAAATTCCTACTAATTTGAATGTTTGGCCCAGGGATTTGTTTATCGTGAGTGCGAAAGAATTTTTTACTGAAAATCGCGCCGCGCGGGTACCTTACTCATAGATCTAAACTCCCCCTCCCACACGCTCACCGGGCCTTGGTAAAGCCTACTTCGCAACGGGCCGGCCCACAGATTTTATGTTCTGTGGGCCGGCCGTGCAGCAGAAATCGTAATATGTATTTTAATTTCGCTATAACTTCAGAACCAAACGTCCAATTTAATATCGCTATAACTTCAGAACCAAACGTCCAATTTTAATCATTTAAAGACCAAATATTATTTACATTAACTGTACTTAGTGATGAAATGATTAATTTTGATAAGGATTAATAGCATGAGTAAAATAAACGCGTTTAAATGTAGTCCAAAAAATAATCAAGATTTTTCAATAAAAAAAATGGTTCTTGTGCCTCACCCGACATAGATAGGTATAGTATGTCCCGGACTTTTTTGTAGATATTTATAAGATCTACAATTACTTAGAACATTTTATGGTTCTATCTTTAATAGTTTAGGCAGGGTACGCAAAATAAGTAACTGTTTTGGTTGATTTTTTACACCTTGTGTCCGAAAAACCCTAATATCTTACGGAACCCTATTTTTGTTCAAAATTAAATATATCCTATATTACTCGTGGATAATGTAGCTTTCGAATGGTGAAAGAATTTTCAAAATCGGTCCAGTAGTTTATGAGCCTATTCATTACAATCAAACAAACAAACAAACAAACAAAGTTTTCCTCTTTATAATATTAGTGTAGATTATTAGGGACGGTAACACGAAGTAGCCGATTGAGTTTGAGTTTTAGAAAGTAAAAGAGTTAACATTACCTACTTTTTCATATTACCCACACTTTCTGTTCATAGGGGTAGATAAATACTTAGGAAGTGAGATAGGTAAGTAGACCTCTAGGTATACTTATTTGGCGTCTTGTCATACTCATGCGCGTGCACATCCGTTGGAAACGGCTTTGTCAAAGTTAAAACCGAACCTCAACAATATGTTGATCTTGTTCTACTATTTACAAGGCAACTTAATGGGAAATGTGTAGAGACGCACAAAAAATATGCAAATAGGTACATCCTGCTTTAGAGAAATAATATTCACAAACTTTACTTAACAACATAGACTGAAGAAGACAAAACTATTATTTACCTAAACTAGTACTTACTTATTATAACTATGGATATTAACAAGTTTTTCGTAACTTTTCAGAACGTTGGTTTAGAATGTTTTTTAACACTCAGTGTCATATTTTATTCTTGGATGAAATAAGAAACCAAAATGTCCCGCCCGTGCGCAATTTTTAGTTTCTTCATCTTTAAGAAATTTAGAAATACCTAAATCGGTCTTATTTACAGTAGCTTAATTCTAATTCTAGTAAGTAGGTCTTAACGGTGCAGGAAAGTGTCTCGTATTCAGGGACCGTCTCAAATGAACTCATTAATATATTAATTTCAGAGCGAAGCACTGCCGAATCTGCAAGCGTTGCGTTGCCTACTTCGACCACCACTGCCCGTTCATATACAACTGCGTGGGAGTGCGGAACCGAATGTGGTTCTTCTTGTTCGTGATGAGTGTTGCCATCAACTGCACCCTGTCCATCTACTTCGCCTGCTACTGCCTGCTGCTAGAAGGCTTTGGACTACTGTATGTCCTCGGGCTACTCGAAGCTATCACCTTCTGCGCACTTGGATGGATACTCACATGTACTTCGGTAAGAACACTGTGGACATATCTGTCTAGCTCTATTTTTAGCGTGCCAAAATTTATAGTTATTCAAATTTGCAGTTCTACTACAATGTAAACAGAATGGTTACATTGTGAACGACTTGCTATTTTTACTAAGTAATGTATCCAACACGTGTGAAAAACCAGATGTTTAATATGATAGAGCCAGCGACTATACAGTATCAATAGGATGCCGGCATGTTACTCAAAAGTCCGGGTACAACGTCCAAAATGTTTAAATTGCTTAATTTTCCTGTTATTGACTTGCGAAATATTTACCTACGTATAGTAGGTGCCCGTATTTAAAATACAAGTTATTGTTCAAATCACGTGCCATCAATCCATTGTCGAAAACATTAATGCGTGACTGTTGACTCTAAATGAGCTGCCAAAGTATATTTATGTAAGTACCTATGTTTTCTTACAGATCCTTCACGCCTGCATGAATCTAACTACCAACGAAATGTTCAACTATAAACGATATCCGTATCTGCGAGACAAGCGAGGGAGATATCAGAATCCGTTTTCAAGAGGCCCAATCATGAATTTAATCGAATTCTTTGTGTGCTTACCTGACAAGTGTGACGAACAAGACTTTTTCCACGAAGAAACCATATGATGTGAAATGCCTGAGAAAACTAGGACTAGCAGGACTAAAGAGAGTGTGCAGGACACGTGGCCTAGTCCGACGGAATACAAAACTGATATTAACTTTAACAATTAACGTTAGTAATTAATCGACACTTAAATCTCCGCTAGTTTAAATAAATCACCAGCTAAGTTGCTTAGTAAGAATAATAAAGCGCTACAATTGCCTTTTTGTCATTGTGATAAATTCTCCAAAATCCTTTAGCAATAAAGGTTACTTAAACAATATGTGGCCTGTAATAGTAGCAACAAATTAAAACATAAGCCCTTTAGTAATCAATTCTATATGGTTTTAATTTATTATAATGAAAAATAAATTTATTGATATTTTCTAACAAAATAAATCGAACCAGCAATGTATTGCAAACAAATGTGTCCAGTCATAGAACTTGACATTTGTCATTTACTACGACTTAACGATTTTGATATACATTGACTAGGGATTATAACTTTGGATTACTATATCTCTGAGTTAAAGCATTTTAGAGCACTACGTATACTCTGTGGAATCAGTGATTAAAATTTGGATTACTATATCTCTGAGTTAAAGCATTTTAGAGCACTACGTATACTCTGTGGAATCATTGATTAAAATTTTTGCTCCTATTACAGGCCACACGCTGTATATTGTGTTATTCTGAAATAAATATATTAATTATGAGTTTATTGAGTGATGATTGTACCTGTAAAAATAACTTTACCGATAAGAAGGTAGTAGGACGATACTAACAGACTTAATGTAAGTCATACGTAATTTTGTACACTGTAAGAGTAAAAAAATAGAATTCAGTTTAAGGGTGGCACGCGGATCCCTTAGTGCGCGAGTCCGACTCGCACTTAACCGGTTTTTACCAACGATTTAAAAAGTCAATGATCAATAATAGTATGTTAAATATAGATGCACCACATGTAACTAAATTACAACATACATATTCTTTTAGTAACTATTTCGTTGTATTCGGTACTTGTTTTTTGAATATTCATAAATTATTTATGTAAAACTGAAGTCATCATGCTACTTACAATGTCACTACAAATTCTTACAATATGATGATAACTCTTTTACAAAACTCATACATTTTTACATTAGATTTCCGAAATACTGCTGACCTTTGGGGCAAGGGTACTTGTTATTGCATAATGACTATAATAACACATTGCCTATTGTTTTCTCTACCTACTGCAGCTTTTTAAATCTATTAGCTAACTTCTTAAAATTTAGGATCATGTTTTAGTAGTCAGATTATAAACTATTCGGTGTAAGTACTGGGTAGTAAAACTGTCACTTATCAGCCGATCGAAGATCGATCTTATTAGTTGGTCAAATTATTTAATTCTTACAGCAATGAACTTCGCTATTCATGTTTTAAAATAAAATTGAATAAAAATGAAACCACAATTTTTAGTTTTCCTGTTATTAATAAGCATCAAATAACAATCAATATGCTCAGCAAAAGATGTTACATCACAACATAAACTTAACCTAACATGAATAAAGTCAACATTTACAGATTAAAATCACTACATTTCTTTGTTTCGCAACTGTTTAGTATTTCATAACGTAAATGTTACCTCTTGTTCACATTTTCTTAAAACTGGTTTAGGTTTTTACCTAAATATTATATCACAAGTCTCATCATTATTCATTACACATCAGTCATTTGCTATGAAATTATTAGCAATCCACTTGGAATTCTGCGGGACAATTTGATTGTCATGCAGCACAGTTAGCTAATATTGCCGATTTACTCGTGCATAATTTCCAAGTTGACACCATCGAAAATATTCATTGATTTTATTTGTAAACCTAGTAAAAAAAGTTATAAAATATAAATTCTTATTATCAAAAGTACAAAATGAAGGTAAACTAATATAAAGTAGAAATCACCTTTAACAAAAATGCACGGAGCAAAATGCACTAGAAGTGGGAAATGATACTTATGTTAATCAAATCATTAGCATATCTAATTGAAAAATGTTTATCTATAATCTTATAAACAAAATCTTAAATCAATTCTGGGACAGATCGATGGTGTCATTTCGTAAAATCACGCTGTTATTAATCATATACACCACATATCTCAAATAAATAGTAAATAAATTATAACAACATCATGTTAGATTTCGGCGATTTGATTTTAAAAATCGATATCACAAAATAATTATAAACCATGTTAATTAAATAAATGTATCAAAATGCAAAACGACTAGTTCTATGCACTTATTTTCATTAATTAAAAATAATATGTGGTTTATAATAATACTGATGTGTTATTCTACCTTCGGTTATCACACTGTTTCTCAAAATTAATCATTCATACTTAACAGTAGTTTCTATCGCAACTTAAAACTAATAACTACTTATTATTTTGTAAATGTAGTTTCACTACTTCTTCATAAATATCTCATAGATGCTCCGGTTACTAGAGAAACAAGTTAAACTTGCTTTTTAAAAAAGTTAACACACAAGCTCAAATTTTTATGTAAACGTGAGTAATGGCAATTGCAATTTCTATGAAATAATTTCAATTTTTTGCCAATTCCGCAAAGATATACAGATGATTTATTATCAGTACTGTACCTAGATATCGGCGTTTTAAGCTCCTGTAGCTTTAATTTAATCTGTAGTAATGGTCATCATTATAAACTATGTATCGGTCAATCTACTCTATGCAAACTATGTTTCGCATAAATTATTAGAAATCGTATAAAAGTAGTCGCAGTTGTCTTAATAGATGAATAAGATAAACAAGGAAGACAAGTAAGTATACTTAACGGAACAATCTTTTGGAATCTTATACATAATGTTAAAAAACTTTTTTCATCTGAACTTTAGAAAAGTTAAAATTCTTCATAGACAGAAACAAAATGTTAGTGTCATTAATGAAGTCATGTGCATTATCTTGTGCTGATAAGTTTTAAAAGTTCCATTTAAATACTTATTTACGATAACCAGTCCCAAGTATAACGCAAGCCTTACTTTGTCCATCACCGATACAATATACGATCCATTATAGAATTTCAAAATTATAAAACTACTTAAACCAATAGATTAAGAGTTCTAACAATCTCAGTGCCTCAAATAGCCTAATATCGGAGTGCCTATTCATCTTTAGGGTTAATTCTGATAGCTGCATCAATTTCCTCCTTGGCGTGATCTTTATCGCCCCAACCCCATAAGTGATGGGACCCATCACCCGTACGCTTCACCCTGTTTCTGACAATCTCATCGGATACAGTTTTCATGTCGTACGCCCAGCCGAGTTTAGCGAAGAAGTTAATGAAGTTTGTGGTGAAGTTGAGTCTGTTGTTGCCTAGTTCGGCCGTTTTGTAGTCCCAGGGGAAAGTGTGGTGGTAGTTGTGGAAGCCTTCGCCCAGAGCGAAGATGGATACAGAGATGTTTTCTGAGGGTTTGATGGCGCTGTCGTAGGGTTTGTGGCCCCACTTGTGTGCTGCGGAGTTCACTAACCACGTGACGTTAAGGATGAACGTATAACGGAAAAGCGCGGCCACGAAAAAGGCATTTAGCCAGCTCTCACCCCAGCAGTACACCGGAATCATAGTTGGCATGACGAAGCAGGCGAGAGGCATGAGCAGCAAGTAGTACCTAGAAAAAGTACATAAATGTTAGCACATATACAAATAAGGTAATATTATACGTGAAAAGCGATGGATTACGCGAATACCCGCGAAATGGGGGGGGGGGGGGGGGGGAAAACGGTACTTTAATTATTAAATATTTTCTATGAAGAGGATCAGGATACCAGATAATTACGCGAGCGACGTCGCGGTGAATAGCTAATTCAATTATAATTCGCACAGGTGCTGTTAACACATTTTACAACATAGTATCAAAAAAACAATAGTATAACTATTTACAGAAAAAGTCATAGGTCTTAATTATAATATTTAGCAGTCTTATACTAATTTGATGACGTAATAGACCAGACAGACGAAACGGTACGGTATTGTTGAGCAAGACATGTTCAAAGGTAACTGAAGGTCAAACTTTTGTATTATTTTTGTGAAATCATTAGTCACCCTATTTACATATAAGTTTTTTTTTTGTTGCATGGAGATGTTTTTTAAATACTACAATGTATCTAAAGGACATATCCAGGGCGTGGAGCAACTATATGGAATACATGACTTACTCATAGTTTCTTATTAACTCGAGTAAGTCGACGTAAGATGAACAGATGATAACATTCTAAGGGCCTGTTTCACAATGACGAGATAAGGATAGTGCTATCTGCCAGACACTTTAAACAAAATGACATTCTGTATTTGAATTATTTGATGGTAAGTGCTTACATGTCGACTGTGACAGGCAAACAGGAAACAGGTTTCAAAAATTCTAAAAATCGTCGAGCAGTGAGTACAGTCGTCAGCACATCAAGTTACAAACTTTTGTTGCAAATTAGCCCTTATTACAACTGCATAAGATGCCACAGTGTTAACCTTGACGTGCTGTTGTCTGTCCGTACCTGCCTAATATGTATGGACTCATAGCTTTATTTCGCGTTTAGATCCGTCACGTCTTATACCTATTAAAATGCATCGCGACTTCTGAGGTCAGAACAGTCAGTTGATTTGCGAAAAGAACCTCACGTCGCATTTATTTATTATTTATTTTATTTTCTTCTCATATCTTTAATAAGTAATAAATCATGAAAGTCTCAAATACATAAAATAATGTCGTGATAGAAATAAAGTTGTGACGACCTCCGAGGTTTAGTGGCTAAGCACGCTGGGTTTCAAGGCGTCGACGCTCCGCGGTCCCGAGTTCGATTCCCGGGCGAGTCAATGTAGAAATAATAATTGTCTATATTGTCCCGGGTCTAGGTGTTGTGGTACCATCGTTGTGTCAGATTTCCTTAACACAAGTGCATTAGCCACTTACTTTGGGATCAGAGCAATGTATGTGTTTGGTGTCCAATATTTATTTATATATTTATATTGATAGTTACAACACGTAAAAGTAACTCGAGAACCGATGGTGGATCTCGTGGGGTAGACCGATTTTCATGAATTTACTTTGTTACGCTTTGCTCCAAATAGGACAAGAGAGGCGAAATTAATCTTGCTGGGACCGCTCTAGATTATTAACAATACGTAGTATTATAATATCTGTGACAATACTAATGTTACAAATAACGTTTATTTCAGGTAAAGTCCATAGCAGATAGTTAGTTAAAAAAAGTCTTATAGCTAGTGTTAGTAGTACTATGATTATGATTACATTGAGATGACTTACTTCTTCTGGAACCGCAGGATGGGGTCGGCATACAAGTCGCTCAGGTCGAGCCCCTTGCCCTTCCGCTTGAGCTCAGGGTGCTTGCGCACCAGCAGCCAGCCGATGTGGGAGAAGAAGAAGCCACGAGTCGCGTTGTGGGGGTCCGCGTCTGTTTCCGAGTACTTGTGGTGCATGCGGTGGTCGCGAGCCCAGTCTAGCGCTGAATCCTAAAAATAAAATAGTTTGTGAGTTCATTTCAAGCGGAGAATACGCACGACAGCTTCTTCAGCGCATAATGAATGGAAATAACACCACGGACAAAAGCCCAGCAATTAAATTTGATGGTGATGACATAAATATGTTTTGATTGCTAGTTTGCTATAGGTAAACCGCTTCATTTAGACTAAACATGCGAAAAATCGTTCACTAAAGTGAAATGACGACAAAATATTCTAACATTGCCCTGAATATCACCTTTTAAACATCTATCTATCAAACAATACTAAGTCTTATTGACCCTTCGACCAAAAGCGCAGCGTAAGACGTCCACCGACAAGATGGACAGATGACCTTGTAAAAATCGCAGGATCGCACTGGATGCAGACCGCTCACAACCGTTCGTTGGGGAGGCCAATCGGAAAGCCGTGGGGAGGCCTATGTTCAGCAGTTGACGTCCTTTGGCTGATAATGATGATGATATCCTCTCTCTATCACAGATCTACTGAAGGACTGAACTACTGAGCCGTATTGGACGATAGAATAGTGATAAGAAGGAACTAAATTGCTGCAGTACTTCACAAGAAGCATTCATTTAGGAACTACCAACCAAACTCTATTTGGGACTTCATCTGCGGGGCGCGGGGGGAAGGCGAGAGCGCGGTGCGTGAGCGGCGGGGGCGGGTATAACCGAGCTGTGCGGGCAGCGCGGTTATACCCGCCCCCGCCTCACGTAACCCGCTCTCGCTTCCCTACGCACCCCGCCGCCTTCAGGCGCGGTCTCAATTTCGCGGTCACAACGCGGTCTATAGTTTGTTTACGCACGATTATGTCAACTCTGAAGCTTGACATTTTTAGCAAAAAAAAAAACGATAAATTCTCATACAGTGTTCAATAAATTATCACAAAATAATAAGTAAAAAAATACTACTCAAATGTGGATAAATAATAAATGAGCAATATAATTTATAGATGATGCAATAAATTAGATGCTATCTTAAAATCAATAACTCAAAACATTATTATCAATAGCATATTATTAGCTCAAATATGATTCATAAAATTAAGAGATTATACCAATCACATAGTTTATAGCAAGTTATATTATAAGTATTAGTTTAATTCTGTTCATGATAATATTTTTAATTATCAGATAACATTTTAGCAAGAATCATTTCCGTATTAAATTCAATGACAGATGAAGATTTAATTGATTTACCTGGAAGGCCATTGTGTTGAAGATAATTAGTATTAATCTGAGCGGCCACTTCGCTTTATAAGACTTGTGGGCCCATAGGCGGTGAGCTCCTGCAGTTATGCCCAAACCGGACATCACATATAGTATGTAGGCTGTAACAAAAAATTTCTAATAATAATTGCGAAGATGATGATACATAAATAACAACCAAAAGGCATAAATTTTCTTTACAATTGAACAGACTTTACAAAGATACCACAGTAATCAAATTAATAAAAAGTTTCCTACTATGAGCACATTTAAGATCCATGAATTCAACGATTCTTTTTTATTTAATACAAATCACCTTTTTTAAATAAGCATTTGGGTATATATTATAGAAAACATTGGCAAGATGCTTTTAATGACACTTTAATTATATGATATACATGACTTTAAGCTAATTAGCAATTATGATAGGTACATTAACAAATCATCAGCAAGCATTTGTTAATGTTAAAGTGAAATGAAACAAGGTAATTTTACTTGATTTCTTGATCTTGATCAAGTATTGCAAAATATACTTCAATAATTGTTATAAATGATAATTCCGACTTGTAGCCCAGTTTTAAAACCAGTGTACCCATAAGGTGCTACAGAGAAACATTTAAATTTACAGTATCTATACAACAAAAATAACAATGGAAAATTTCATCTAAAAAGTGATTTATCTTTTGCTTTGCATCTATACAACATTGTTTACATTCACAAGATTATGCACTGATATGAGATAAACCGTTGATAAGCTTACCAAAAATATCTGTTTGCCATTTTGCTGAAAACAGGAACAGGTAGGCTCCATAAAGCGCAGCAACATGAAGGTATGCAAATAGGATGATATTCCTCCACACTAGCTGCCTCGGGTGCTTGTCGGCTTGTTGCACTGGTGTTCTCGGAAGGGCCATATCAGGCGTGCTGGCATCGTCTTCAAACAAAACTCCGTTTAAGTCGGCTCCATCCTTCACGTTCGGAGCCATTCTGACCGAGTTTGGTAATATTCTGGAAACAAATTAGAAACTTACAATCTTAATAAAAAAGCAATTCCACTAAGTAGATTAGGCAAAGCTCAGTGATGTAATGTAAGGTAAACAATATTTCAGTGCCCACCGTAGGGAACAATTATCTATTTCACTGTCGAAATCCATCACTGATTTCCAATTATGAATGAAGAAGATTCTAACTACAGAGTTGTTGCTTCAATTTTCCAGTAAATACAAGAGTTTTTCACAAAAACAACGAAATCTTCTGGAAAATCTAAATTTTCAGGACCAATCGGATTCGTGACGTGACGTTTAAAGTGACAGACAGGACAGGACGTCATTCGTAAGTAATGTGAATGTCAAAAAAAAATGCTTAATCTGTGAAAAATAAAGAAAAATAGTGAACCCGTAAATTGGGAAATGCACTTCCGTTTCCGGTAAAAGTTTTGGAATAAAACGAAATTCAGTTGATTTAAATTACCACCAGTCATGATTTATGGCGCTATATTGCTTATAGTAATCGTAGGTAGGTACTGAATTCTATGTACTATTGTATGTATTAAACTATAATATTTAACTTTTAGAAGAAACGTATGCTTTTATTAGAAATATATTTGAATGCTAACTTCCTTCCTGTAGGTAGTCCCTTACAGAAGTCGAGATAACGTTCGTTTTATGGTGATGATGATGTCTCGTATTGTTTTTTCTCAGCTTTTTTGTCTAATTATGATTGTCTGCTGTGCTTGCTAAACCCGATGGTGACTGGTGATGTAGGCTGTGCCAAACGTAGCTATACTTAGTCATAATAGGACTACAAATCCTGTAGGTATTACAAAATAGTTGGAGCAGTTAATTATTAAGCCTAACCTATTACAAATTTAATAAATCACATAAATACCTACAAGCGTTGTATAATTAACTTTCTCCAATAAGTTGGTCATCTAAAACCTACCAATTTAGACATAAGATAATATAGTATAATTTGGTTACTCACCTAAGTATCTTTAGAACCACAACTTTAATTGTCTGGGTGAAATTTGATGTAGTTCTAAACCGTGGTTCTAAATAATGTTATTATTATTTATTCACTCACAAAACACTAAAACTTTCTTTGCAATAAATGATTAATACCCGGCGATTCGCGGTACCGCTATGCTTTGTAAGCTCACAGCGCGAAGTGCCCGTGCAGTGTGATGTGGTATAATATAATGGTTCGCGAACAGGGAGTCGGGGATTGGACAACAACTGAGTGGCGCGATTCTGAGACCACGTCACGCGTCCAACACGATGCCGCTGGGTGTGCGGGCCCACGTTGTTTTGCGTGTGTGAGTGTGTGAACTCTTGCTCGCCAAAACAATTGCAGCGCTACAACACGAGCAGTTTACAGTTTAGATTATCGCTCGCGGGCGATGCTGTCACATGCGGCACGTGTTCCTGATGGCCTTCGCGGCTGATCACATTGACGAATTACCATCATTAATTTAGATTTAGCAGTATTAAAAGAGATAGGAAAGTATTATCATTATCAATGTATTAGTCATTTAAATGATTGATACGTATGTTATGGAAAAATACATTAAGTATTTTTAACTTCATCAAAATAAAACTGTGCACAATAATGTACACGATTGGGTAATCGGTAATCGTGGTTGCGTGTTCGTCACGTGTCCAGTCCGGAGGCGAGAGTACAGAGTTCACAACAACGTTGACCGGCGTTTTGACCTTGCCCCTGAGTCTGGTCGGTCCGCAGTATCTCCAACCTACCTACTTTCTCACGCGTCGATGACTCAACCAACGAGATAAAATATTCACAGCATGTTACAAACAACAAACAGTAGTACAAGTCTCCGTTAACTTACGTTTGTATACAGCGTGACCTGTAATAGGAGCAAAAAATTTAATCAATGATATAACAGAGTATACGAGTACATAGTTACATTGACCTGGTCTTAGTGCTACAAAATGCTTTAACTCAGAGATATAGTAATCCAAAGTTATTATCCCTAGTCAATGTATATCAAAATCACTAACTCGTTGTAGTGCTTAAATGACAATGTCAAGTTCTATGACTGGCCACTGGACTCATTTGTTTGCAATACATTGCTGGTTCGAATTATTTTGTTAGAAAATAACAATAAAATTATTTTTCATTATAATAAATAATAGCCATTTCATATTGGTTACTGGTCACTTAAAGAGTCTATTTTTAATTTTTTTTGCTACTTTTACAGGCCACACCCTGTATAGAGTTCTGAAATGTTACTCCTAAATATTTTTCTTTAGAAAAAAATATATTAGACTATAGTAAATGCACGGTTTCGCACTTAAAATGCAGGCGCCGGTATTCCGAAGAGAATG
>CAUZXH010000506.1:0-24149 GCA_963584085.1 Pyrausta aurata | reverse complement strand
CCCCAACGGAGGGGGCCGGGGGTCCTGGCTACTGAAGTCGGGGCCAAGACAAGGAAAGTCTATAACACCAAACCTGGATTGCCGGGGCATACTGCCCGGGTCTGGGCATTGGCGGCGCCCCGCAAGGGCGGCGGGTGTCGGGTGGGTCACTCAGCCTTACTCCTCTCGAGAGGAGGGGACCTGAGCGGCTGTTCAGGACTGTCGGGGCATGTTGCCCGGGTCCTTGGGTTTTCCCGGGTTGTACCCTACTATCATGACAACCCGGGCAGCGCATTTGTGCCGTGCGCTGGGTCCCGTAATCCTGGGAGAAGAGGATCCTGGACGTTGAGCCTGTGGCAGACCACCCAGGCAACACATGTCTTTGGCCTCGGATTCCAGGCACACGGGGGGCCCGTGGAGTAGCCGGTCCACGGGTTATTCGGCTGCGGGCGAGCGGCTTAACCCTCGCTCAACGGCGACGTGGGGGGTACGGGGGGCAGGGCAGGCGGCGGGCTCGGTGTGTTTTTCACCTTGCCCGTACCGTCTCGTCAAGGATCCCGTGCCAGTCTGCCCGAAAGGGAAGTGGCGTCTCCACTATGGCTGGTAGGAAACCCTGGGGTTGTCGATTGGCACCTCCCCAGATGGGGCTCCAAGGAGGGTGGGGTAACTACCGGCTGAAGTATTTTGCATACAATGGATGTATACTCAAGTGAAAAAAAAAACAAACCTGAGAGAGGTCCGAGTGGTAGTCGCGAGGCTGCCCGAGGACGGAGCACGGGAGTTGGCGCCTCCGAGGAAAAAGCGCGCCGTTAGTGTGTCGGGGAGCTGCACCTCTCTGGAGGCCATAGGCCTTGACGAGGAGCGCTCCCGCAGTAGTCTGGAGGAACACTCCGATGCCTCCACTTTGTCGGCGGGATCCCGTCGGTCGACGCGCCTGCAGTTTTTGCGGACGCCTCGCCCGGCGGTCGAGCCCGGAAAGAAGGAAAAGAAGAGGAAGAAAGGAAAGGGGAAGGCCGGGCAATACACCTCGGCAGGGACTAGCCTTGGGGACCTGGCTCTATCCCTGTCCACAGAAGCGCTGCAACCCGAGGAGGAGGAGCGGATTGCGGCGCTCTCAAAAGAGGCGTGCGCCGCCAGTATGGCTGTTGGCGCTGCTCCGGTGTCGGAAGACCCGGAAATGACGGCGGAAGGCCTCCAGGTAGCAGCAAATAAGCACCTGGAGGTGATCTTGGAGGTGGCTAAGAAGTCAAAACACCTCAAGGGCACCTTCCAAAAGGCGCTGAAGGACGCAGCCAGCGCCCTTCAGAATTTGACGGCTCTTGCCGTGAGGCACTCCGTCTCTGATGAGACGAGGTTGCTCCAGAAGGAAAACTCGGCCATCCGGAGTGAGCTGGCGCAAATGCGACAGCAGATGGCTGAATTGCGTCGGGAGATGGAGGCGGAGAAACGAAGTCCGGCACCTATGGATACGACTCCGTCTCCATCCGCTAGGGTGGTCCCCTTACAACAGCGGGACCAAAATGGGGAAGATCCAGCCCTGACGGAGTTTCGACGCTCCATAGTGGCGGAGGTGGGCGCAATTTTAAACGCCCGCATCGAGGGCCTCGAAGACCGCCTCCTGCCGGCCAAGTCTCTGCGGCCACCTCTGGCCGTCGACAAGAAGGCGACCGCACCGACGCCCGCCACGGCCGCCAAACCCGGCAAGGGAAAGGGCAAGGGAAAGAAGTCCTCCCCCCCTCCTCCTGCACCTGCCACGGCTGCGCCCATCGCCGGGCCATCTTCGGCGCCGACGCCACCGCTACCAAGCCGTGAAGGAAAGCCCGCGTCAGCCGAGCCGGCTAAGGAAACTTGTGTAACGGTGACGAAACGGGGGAAAAAGAAACCGGCCGTCGCCACGGCTGCCCCTCCCTCGACACCGAAGAAGGCACCACGCAAAGCCGCGGCAAAAAAACCGCGAAAGTTGGTGGCCCCGAAAACTTCGGCGGTGGTTCTCACCCTCTCCACGGAGTCCGTGAAGAAGGGTGTCACCTACGGGTCGCTCATAGAGAGGGCCCGTGGGGTCATCATCCCCGCCGAACTCGGCATCATGTCGGTGCGGTCACGGCAGACGGCAGCGGGGGCCCGCATGTTCGAATTTGAGGGCCCCCAAAACAACGAAAAGGCTGACCTCTTCGCGGCCAAACTAAAGGAGGTGGTGGCGGAAGCGGCGACAGTCGTCCGCCCTGTCAAAAAATCCGAACTCCGGATAACAGGGCTGGACGACTCCATCACGTCGCAGGAAGTCGCCGCCGCCGTTGCCGAGAAGGGAGGGTGCAGCGCTGAGCAGGTCCGGGTCGGTGCCATTCGCCCAGGCCCTGGTGGTGCGGGATGCACCGTAGTGCACTGCCCCGTCGCCGCAGCTAGGGCACTGGCAGATGCCGGGCGCATAATCGTCGGGTGGAGCTCTTGCCACGTTCGCGTGATCGAGCCCCGCCCGATGAGGTGCTTCCGGTGCATGGGAATCGGCCACACCAAGCCGCTTTGCCCCTCTCAGGTGATCCGCGAGGATCTATGCTTCCGCTGCGGCAGGAAAGGCCATGACCGGGCCACTTGCACAGCGGAACCGAGATGTGCCGTCTGCACATCAGCCGGTAGACCCGCAGGCCATGTAATGGGGGGGAAGAAATGTAACCCCCCCCCAACGAGAGGCAAGGCGGCACCGAGGCCTACGCCTGGGACGCCCAGAACCGGCCAGGTAGCTGGTGCGCCGGAGGAGGTTATGTCGGACTAATGGCTTTGGGTCCCAAGTCATTGCTCCAGGCGAACCTTATGAGGTCTGCCAGAGCCCAGGACCTTTTCTCCCAGGCTCTGGCGGAGTATCACATCGACGTCGCCGTCGTCTCAGAGCCGTACCTGATACCAGACCGACCGAACTGGTTGGGGAGTCGGGACGGCCTCGCGGCGATAACCTCCTCCGGCGGTTTACCCCTCTCACTCCTCGAGAGGGGTGCCGAGTTCGTGGCGGCCTCGTGGGGTGGATTAGCGATTTTCGGAGTTTATTTCTCCCCTAATCGCCCACTCCACGAGTTCGAGGCCTTTCTACAGGCTTTGTCGGCCGCGATACGGCGTGTTGCTCCCCGTCAGATCATTCTGATGGGGGACTTCAACGCCAAGTCCGTCGCATGGGGTGGTCGTGCGACGGACTGCCGCGGTCGAGCCATGGAAGCCATGGCGATGGCGACAGGTCTGTCCCTGCTGAACAGGGGCAGGACACACACGTGCGTGCGACGGCGGGGCGGGTCAGTGGTGGACCTTACGTTCGCCTCTCCTGCCGTTGCAGCTCGCACTAATAACTGGCGCGTCCTGTCGGTGGAGACTGGGTCCGACCACCGGTATATCCGGTTTGAGTTGGACTCAGTCTCCACCCATCGCCCCACGTCGACCGCCATGCCAGGGTCAAGACCGCGCTGGGCGCTGGCCAGGCTTGACCGAGACATGGCGCACGAATCTGCGCTCGTCCAGGACTGGTTCTGTCCCCCCTTGACAGGCGCGGACGTAGATGGCTCCGCCTCCCAGCTCCGCCAAGTTTTGACGGAGGTGTGCGACGCGTCGATGCCGAGATCTCTTCCCCCTCCTCGTCGCAACTCGGTCTTCTGGTGGTCGGCAGAAATTGCAGACCTGCGCTCCGCCTGCACTGCTGCACGGCGGGCGTACACCAGGAGTCGAAGACGCAGAATCCGCGATCAGAAGAGGGAAGACATCCTATACGCCGGGTACCTGGAGGCGAAGAAGCGCCTCCAGATAGCAATCACCGTCGCGAAGGATGAAGCCCGGGTGGCGATGCTGGAGAGTCTGGACAGGGACCCGTGGGGGAGACCGTATCGGGCTGCGCGTAACAAGCTGCGCGCCCATGGTCCCCCACTCACCCAGACCCTCGAGCCAGCGATGGTGGAAGCGGTGGTCGGTGCGTTGTTCCCCGGTTCTGACCCGGACTTCGTGCCGCCGTCGATGACTCGGCCGGATCCTGCTGAGGACCCGGCTGACTCCTTTCCACCAGTCTCGGGGGCGGAGGTGCAGGCTGCTGCGCTCCGCCTCCGGAATAAAAAGACGGCACCAGGACCGGACGGTGTGCCCGCTCGTGTGTTGTTCATCGCGGCGGGTCACCTGGAGGAGAAACTTCGGGAACTTTTCGACAGCTGTCTCGCTGTCGGAAAGTTCCCGACGGTGTGGAAGGAGGGCGCCCTCTGCCTCCTCGCCAAGCCGGGCCGGCCGATGGACTCTCCATCAGCCTATCGGCCGATTGTGTTGCTGGACGAGGCGGGGAAACTCTTTGAGAGGATTCTCGTAACCCGCATCGTCCGGCACTTGGCGACTACCGGCCCTGATCTGGCGGAGGCCCAGTTTGGCTTCCGAGCAGGCCGCTCGACCCTGGACGCGTTGGGCTTTTTGGGGGATATGGTGAAGGGTGCTGCCGAGAGTGGGGAAAGGCTGTTGGCGATATCTCTCGATATCGCCAATGCATTCAACAGCATTCCCCACACCACCATCATCGAAGCCCTGCTCGCCCACGGTTTGCCGCCCTACTTGGTCCACCTCCTGTCCGATTACCTCCGGGAGAGGATGGTAACGTACGTGGACCAAGGCGGCTCGCTGAGGAGCCACCGCGTGGGGTCCGATGTTCCACAGGGATCAGTCCTCGGACCATGCCTGTGGAATATCGGATTCGACTGGCTGTTGAGGGGCGCACTCCCCCCGGGCGTGAGGGTTGTCTGCTATGCGGATGACACTCTCGTACTCGCCCGGGCTTGGGATGTAGCGCGGGTCCTCCAGCTGGCCACAGCGGCGTGCGACCTTGTGGTCCAACGGATCCGCCTGTTGGGCCTCAGGGTCGCTCTTGAGAAGTCGGAGGCCGTCTTGTTTGATGGTCCGAGACAACGCCACCCGCCGAACATCAGCCTGATGGTCGACGGCGTGGCCATCGACGTTAAGCCCCAGATGAAATATCTGGGACTTATCATCGACAGCCGGTGGCGGTTCGGCCGTCACTTTGCCGAGCTCTCACCCAGGCTGCTTAAGACGGCGGACTCGCTGGGGTGGTTGCTGCCGAATCTGGGCGGGCCAAGCGCTCATTGCCGGCGTCTTTACGCCGGCATTTTGAAAAGCATGGCGCTATACGGTGCCCCCATCTGGGCAGACCGTCTGAGTCGGGACAACGTGTCTCAGCTCAGGCGGCCCCAGCGAGTCATCGCGCAGAGGGCGGCCCGCTGCTACTCCACAGTGGCGGGCGCAGTGGCGTGTGCCCTGGCTGGGACCCCGCCATGGGAGCTCGAGGCCAGAGTCCTAGCCTGGACATACGCACGACGGTCGGAGCAGCGTTCTCGGGGAGAGCGCGGCTCCCCAGAGGAGGAGCGCGCTTTCGAGCGCCAGACCCGAGAGCTGCTGATTCGGGCCTGGACCGGGGTCCTAAACTCTTCGGAGTCGGGTCGAGCCACCCTCGATGCCCTGACCCCGGTCCTGACCCGATGGATAGACAGACGGCACGGCTCCCTCACCTACCGTCTGGTGCAGGTCCTCACCGGACACGGGTGCTTCGGCGCCTATCTGCACCGGATCGGTCGGGAGGAGACCGCCGCGTGTCACGAGTGCGGCGCTGCGGAGGACACGGCTCAACACACCCTTGAGTCGTGCCCAGCGTGGGAGTCACATCGCCGCACTCTGGTCGCGGAGATCGGCCAGGACCTCTCCCTCCCCGGCGTGGTGGAGGCCATGCTCGGGAGTGACAGAGCCTGGAAGGCCGTCACCTCCTTCTGCGAGGACGTTATCTCACAGAAGGAGGCAGCGGAAAGGGTGCGGGAGGAGGATCCCCTTGCCGCCCCGATCCGTAGGCGACGAACGGGGCGGAGACGGCGGCGTTATAACCACCTGATCCCCCCTGGTGGAGGCCAGCCAGCGTTGGGTACGGGGGTACCCGCGCCGGCCTTGCACGCGCCCCCACCGCCACCTGACGGGAATGGCCGCACACTCCGGGCCATTCCCGTTGCCCGCCCTCTCGGGGTGGGCTTGCCGGGCCTGCTACGGCGGGCGATCACCGACGGGGCAGCGGTAGTATCCGACCGGCTTCCCGCAGCCCCGTCCGCCACTCGTGAGTCGTCGAGCGAGTCGTCGCCGTCCGATTTCTCGGACGACGACGACTGGCTCGAGACGGCTCATGAGCTGCCAGGTGACTGACGGAGTGTCGTTGGTTTTTAGTGGGTATAGGCGCCTGAGCCTGAGTCCCACATAACTCGCCGTCTCCCCCGGGCGGCGAGTATGCGTAACGCATTTTCCAACGTAAAAAAAAAAAAAAAAAAAAAAAAGGTTAGGTTAGGTTTCCCTGCTGACAGCTCGCGGGGACTCTTTTGCCGATGCTGCACGTCGTGCGACTGCTGGGGTCACTGTGATGGTGCACCGAATCCGCCTTTTGGGGCTGCGGGTGGCGCTGGAGAAGTCTGAGGCGCTGTGTTTTCACGGACCTCGACGTGCGCCGCCTGCGGGCACTGGGCTGATGGTGGATGGGGTTCTGATCCCGGTTTCATCCACCATCCGGTACCTTGGGCTTGTGCTTGACGGAAGGTGGCGGTTTAAGGCTCATTTCCGTCAGCTCGCTACCAAGCTCAATGCGACCGCGGGTGCTTTGAGCCGGTTACTGCCAAACCTGGGTGGTCCGTCGACGGCTCCTCGACGACTATACCTAGGGGTGGTCCGCTCTATGGCACTTTACGGTGCCCCGGTGTGGCATGACGCCCTCTCGTCCGAGAACGTGACAGTCCTGCGGAAGGCTCAAAGGGTGCTAGCCCTGCGTTTAGCGCGAGCCTACCGCACCACCTCCACCGATGCTGCGCTGGTCCTGGCCGGCAGCCTCCCCTGGGATCTCGACTCCCTGGTCCTCGCCGCGTTGTACCAGTGGCGGGGAGACCAAAGATCCCAGGGCAATAGGCCCGCACCGACGGAGGTGGAATCGGAGAAGACACAGCTCACGGAGCTAGCCCACGAGCAGTGGCGCCGTAGACTGGCCAGTAGCCACTTTGGCGTCCGGGTCATTAGTGCCGTACTCCCCGTTCTCAAAGAATGGGTCGAGCGACCACACGGCCAAGTGACATACCGGATGTCGCAGGTGTTTACAGGCCACGGGTGCTTTGGGTCATACCTCTGCCGCATTGGCAGGGAACCCACCACCCGATGCTGGCACTGCGATGCTCCGGAGGACACGGCACAGCACACCCTCGAGGTGTGCCCGGCGTGGGTCGCTGACCGCCGTGCCCTCCAAGCACACGTGGGGACCGACCTCAGCCTGGGCTCCATAGTCCAGCGAATGGTCGAAGACAGGGAGGCTTGGCGAGCCATGGCCGCATTTTGCGAGCGGGTTATCGCCGAAAAGGAGAGCGCGGAGCGAGAGCGAGAGGCTGCGGCTGACGCACTCCTTATGCGCCGAAGGCGTACTGGGCGCAGGCGGAACCTCCACCACCTGCACATGCCCCTCCCTGTGCCTCGGGTCGCGGACGCGGGGGCGTCCGCTTCCCACTAAGAGGCGCGATGGTGTGTAATGCGTTCTACGCATCATCGGGACATCAAGCCGGAGGACACCTCCTCCTCTGGCGCTGAAGGCAGGGGCTTTTGCCCTCTTCAGATCGGGTGAGACCGTGTGTCGGTCTAGTCAGTGAGGGGCCGCGGATGTGTGCTTATGGCGCTGACTCGTGGCCCCGAACTCATGGCTCCCGAGAACGCCGCTGGTTTTTAGTGGGTATGCCCCGTTCGGGGAGAGTCCCACATAACCTGCTGCTCTCCCCCGAGGGCGGCAGGTATGCGTAAGGCATTTTCCAGCGAAACCAAAAAAAAAAAAAAAAAAGGTTAGGTTAGGTTTTTTTTTTTTTTTTTTTTTTTTTATAGCTTTATTTATTATGTTTCGTTTTAATGTGTTTTTGGGTAAGGTTAGGTTATTACGGAAGGGGATAAGGTTCATGGGTTGGTGGTCCAAGGACAGACCGAGAAGTGGTCTGTCCTTAAATCACTTTTGGCCCCCGAGGCGTCGATTTGAGAACTTCCATGGGGGGCCAGGGTGGATAGGATATAAAAAGGTCAAGGGAAAGAAAGGAAGAAAGGTTTTATGCAGAAAGGTGAGGAAAGAAGAGGAGGAGAAGATATATACGATATATGTATATTTTTGTATATATATATATATATATATTTATTTATATTATAATGGTACAATTTGTATGTGTGTGTTAGTACAACTATTTACATTATATATGCGAATTAAATAGAACAATAGAAGCAAAATCATCTTCGGGGCAGGTCCAGTTGGGTCTGCTTTGTGTTATCGGGCATCCATCGGGTATCCGGTGTTCCAGTCCCAGGCTTAGGCGTCGGGTCCAGACTTCGGGTCGAGTCACCGGGCTCTGTCGCGAGGGGTTCGGGTTCCGGTGGGGCTTGGGGTGTCCGGACTATGTCTAGGGTGCAGGGATCCTCTTCCCTCTCGGATCGCTCACGGAGTGCACGTCTCCACAAGTTTGCGTTTTATTTACAAGAACATAATTATTATAAATAATTTATTACCAAAAACCAAATAAATTACCGTACTAAAAAATAGGAGTGCATAAAATGAAAGAGGTCACCCGAGCTGCGTCTACGAGTGCTACGACATCGCCTACACTGCGTTAAGCCCCGCCCACCGCGCGGTGCTACGAGAGAAGTGCTACGACGCCTGCCTGTCTGCTACGGAACGGGGCTCCTCGTAATTACTATCGCCCTGGTACTCGCTAGCTGCGTTAGAAGGTATTGTGACTACACTTTATTGCAACTACTGCTACGGCGCGGGATCCAGCTATCTCTTCGAACTTGCGTTTCCCTAGTACAATGAATCAAGACCAAGCCAATATGTCTGTTTGTGACGCGGACGCGGACATATCACGCGCGGAGGAGACAACTCCGCCGAACTACGTTTTTGCGCGCAGTAAAGCCGTAACGACAGATGACTTAAACAGCTTCAAAGAAGATATCAAGAAAATGATTAGTTCGCTATGGGCGGTCCAACAACAAGAAATTAAAACCATCGCCCCAACTCTAGAGGAAATAAAACAAACAAACTCCAATATAGAAAGTTCGATGGCGTTACTTATACAGCAAAACCAAGAGTTAAGCAATAGAATCTTTCAGCTGGAAAACAAGAGTAAAGAGGACAGAGAATATATTACTTTATTAGAAGAAAAGGTTGAGAACCTACAGATTGGAAGTCGAAAATCAAACTTTCAAATAAAAAATGTGCCCAGAAAAACCACCGAAACAAAGGAAGACTTGATTCAGATGGCCTTGAGTTTATCTTCAACTATTGGAGGCAATTTATGTAAGACTGATATTAAGGATATTTACAGGGTCTATGGCAAAAAGGACTCACAGACCACCCCCGTCATAGTCGAAACCTCTTCAACACTGGTTAAGAACGACGTACTGAGGCTTTGTAAGGCGTTTAACATAAAAACTAAGGCTAAATTGTGCGCCAAACACTTAGGCTTCCGCACAAAAGAGGATACGCCGATATTTGTGTCAGAGCAACTGACGGCGAAAGGCTCCCGCCTGCACTCTTTGGCGAGAGATCTTGCCAAATCAAAGCAGTACACATTTTGCTGGACTGCCTATGGCAAAGTCTATGTTCGAAAAACAGAGAGCTCACCAATAATATTAATTAAGACGGAGGCTCAGATTCAACAACTTATGAACATTGACTGACTAGACGGAGATAATCACTACTTAAAAAATATGATAATACCTGATACAGCCTATTATACTTATCAGATGATGCTGCTTTATGACCTAAAACTATTATGTTATAATGGTTGCGGTTTATTACCGCGATTTTTCTTTTTCTTTTGTATAATTTTGTATGTACTACACTTTACAACGAATATACAACACACCTACACACAACAAACCAAACACACACGTACACACGTAAACACTAGCAAAAATTACCGCACTTATTCACTTTACACACAGACTTACTCCCTTACACACTTGCACTCCCACGCTTTAATTATTTATGCACACAAGTATGCTTTCTTAATGTTTATACTCAATTTAATTTCTCATAAAGATTCCATGTTGATGCCTTTGTCACTGCAAACTTTCTACAATGAATGACATTATAAAGACCATAACCGAAATTGATCAAGCCGAAGTTGCTAATGCAACCATATGTGACGTCGAAGAGATATCCAATTTGTTTTGTGTGAGAGATAATGATTTTACACTCATTACGCAGAACATAAGAAGTATCTACTGTAACTTTAATGACTTTCTTATAACAGTTACTCACCTTAAATTTAATCCGGATATAATTATACTAACAGAGTGCTGGCTAGTAAAAGATAAACCTATACCAATATTGGATAACTATAAATCTTACTCATCTTCACGACACTTTAATCAAAATGACGGTGTATCAGTCTTCATACATAATAAAATATTGGCAAGTGTCACGGAAATTAATCTTGAAGAAGCTACGTGCATTCAAATCAAATTGAGTACAAATCTGATTCTGGCAATATATAGATCACCCTCTAATACAAATGCTGAAAAGTTCGTCAACTCATTGGACTCTCATCTCGAATCATTGAAAACACATAAACACATTACAATAGCCGGAGACATTAACATAAACAATATACCTAGGGATAACGAGCCAACATATGAACGTAATAATAGAGTTAAGTATCTAAATATGCTCGCGTCACACAGTATTCTAATGGGACATTCATTTCCAACTAGGAATTTTAGTTCATTGGACCATATCATGCTTAAAGCACACAGAAAGAGTGAGTCTCAGGTTGCTGTCCTTAACACAACAGTGACTGATCATGCCTTAGTTTTGCTGCATAATCCAATGAAAAACAATAAAAATAGCCACTGTAAAAAGACAAGGATAGTCACTGATTACGACAAAGCATTACACAGCTTAAGGGATAAAAATCTGACGGCTCTTCTTTATTGTAATGATCCCGAAGAAATCACGCGGGAACTATTAAATCGTATAACGGATGCCTTAAAAGAAAATACTAAAGAGATACACATTTCCAAAAAAGACCGAGTAATTAAACCGTGGATCACACCAGGGATTTTGCGATGCATTAGGCATAGAAACAAACTACACCATAAGCTACAGAGTAATCCAAATGATGATGTTCTTAAAGTCACTTATAGAAGGTACCGAAACTTCTGTAACAATTTAATTAAAAAATTGAAAAGAAATTATGAGAGAGAACTTTTGCACGAATCAACTGGCAGCCCTAAAAGACTTTGGAAAAACATACGCAAAATTACAGATATGAAACAGTCGCAGTCAGATAATTCAAAACTATTAAGCATAAAATCTTCTCCGAATGAAGCAGTGACCCATGTAAACAACTTTTTCAGTAACATCGGTAAAAGTTTAGCGGATGCAATCCATCAGCCACTTCTTCATGATAACGGACCAAACACGCACAGGTTACCTCAGTCAAATTCCTTTGCTCTCATAAATGTTGATCAATATGAAATACACAGTATACTGTTGAACCTAAAATCGGATAGTGCCCCTGGTTGGGACAACATCCCTACCAGCTTCCTTAAGCGTGCTGGTAACGAGATTATTCCCGTTGTGACCCACTTAACAAACCTCTGCTTTAGTACTGGAATTTTCCCATCACTACTAAAAGAATCTATCATAACTCCAGTGTATAAGGGTGGAGATGGAGACGATGTCAACAATTACAGGCCAATCTCGGTGCTAACATCACTCTCAAAGGTAATAGAAAAATGTATTAATAAAAGATTACTAAGCTACCTTGATAAAAATAACATCCTATCACCCTCACAATACGGATTTCGTGCAGGCAAATGTACAGAAGACGCTATCAGTGCTTTGACATCAGAAATAGTAGATAAATTAGATAATAAGAAAAAGTGCTTAACGGTATTCCTGGACCTCAAAAAGGCCTTCGACACCGTCTCTGTCTCCATTCTTGTTAAGAAATTGGAGATGATAGGCATTAGAGGCATTCCTCTCAATTTATTTAGGAGCTATCTACAAGACCGAAAGCAAAGGGTAAAAGTAGGACAAACTATAAGTGAAAGGACTATCATAGAATACGGTGTTCCCCAGGGAAGTGTCTTAGGCCCGACACTGTTTCTGGTTTATATTAACGACCTGTGCAATATGCAGCTAGAAAACTGCAAAATACTATCTTATGCTGATGACACTGCCGTAATTTTTACCGGTGACTCATGGATTAATACCAAAACGGCTGCCGAGCATGGTCTGTCTAAAATAAATGACTGGTTAAAGTGGAATCTATTGACACTGAATACCTTAAAAACCAATTATATGTGCTTCTCTATCTGTGACAGAACGCAACCTTCTGATACTTTTGAAATTAAAATACACTCGTGTAGGCAAACTCAAACCACTTGCAGCTGCCCTGTCATAGAAAAAGTCAGAAGCACAAAATATTTGGGTGTTATGATGGACCAGCGACTCACGTGGCAATCGCATGTTGATCTGGTGGCAAGTAGAACAAGAAAAATGATATGGATTTTTAAAACACTCAGGCATGTTGCTACCAAGAGATTACTAGATCAGGTTTATGTCTCCTTAGTTCAATCTATTATAACTTACTGCATAACAGTGTGGGGCGGGGCACTTAAAACAAAATTCTTAAACGTTGAACGAGCTTAGAGAGGTTTACTAAAAGTTATGTATTTTAAGAAACAAATATTTTCAACCGACTTGCTCTATGACTTAGCAGATTTACTTACTATTAGGAAACTATATGTCTTACTTGTTGTACTAAGGAGGCATAAGACCTTGGTTTACAATAAAAATATCACTCAAAAAAGAAGAAAGCACAAGGTAATTAAAATTGAATGCTCTCGCACAGCTTTTGCTCAAAACCAATTTCAGAGCCTTTCCACTCATGTGTACAACCGTGTCAATAAAAAGCTAGAAATATACCCCCTGACATATCGGGAATGCAGAATTACAGTGACAAACTGGCTAAAATCATTAAACTACGAAGAAACTGAAAGCCTGCTTAAATATGATACATAACACGATACCACACATCCATTCACACACACACACACACACACACACACACACACACACACACACACACACACACACACACACACACACACACACACACACACACACACACACACACACACACACACACACGCATACGTACACACACACACATGTTCTGTTTTTTGTAAGTTTAAAAGTACTACGCAACTTGCTTTTATAAAAAAAAAAAAAAAAAAAAAAAATACCTTTTGTTAAGGAAGAGTGACTCCTTCTGCCACAGGTGCCATAGCACTTATAAGAAAGAGTCCACCTCTGCATATTTATATTTAAAATTATTGTTAAAGAAATAAATATTTTCATTTTCATTTTCATTTTCATTTTCATTTTTTCATTTTTTCATTTCAGACTCTGGCCCAAGGTCCACGCCAACTTGTGCAGAATGTTAGGGCCGCAGTTCAACTTCCACGGCCTGGTCTTCAGGTTTTTGCTCGGTTTTCCCAGCCTCCGGCCCAAGCCTTCGGGCTCCGGCACGAGGTTTCTAGTCTTCGAACTGAGATGTGCGGTCGCTGGCCCTCTATGTCCAGGCCCACCCTCCAGCTCAAGTGTCTGCGTTCATTCGTTCGGGTTCGTTCGGATTATAGCCCAACCTCCGGCCTTCATTCCATCCGAGCACCGCCTCCAGTCCAAGTACAAGTACCCTGTCCCAAGCCTTCCTTCCGGTCCCAAGTTCCTTTGCCACGAGTGACCAGCCCCCAGTGTCCGACCCGATGTCTTCAGCCCAGGTCCAGTGTCTGCTCCGGCCCGCTAGAGGTCTTCGTGATTTCTTTATGCTTCTGAGCAATTATATATATATATTGTTTTTTTTTTTTTTATTTTATTATTGTTTTTTTTTTTTTATTTTTTTATTTTTTTTTTATTTATTTTTTTTTATTTTTTTTTATTATTATTATTTTTTTTTTATTATTATTATTTATTTGATTCTTTTCTTTTCTCAGCTTCGTAGCTGGTAAATTTGGAGTCAGGTACGGGCTATGCCAAGTAACTGATCCGTGGATAAGTTTTAAAATGATTATGCCTCTGTAAGAGTAGGAGCATCTTGTAAGAAACGTCGGACTATACGGCATGTGTTCAATATTGCTGCTTTCTGCATTGTGATGTAACTATTTTCTGGAAGATCGATCAATTTTAAGCTGTGAAGCAAATGTTTGGGTATGACACCCGTGCTGGAGAGCACCAGAGGCACTATGTAAACTTTTTCTAAATTCCAAATTCTTAAAACTTCTTCTCTTAATTCGGTGTATTTGTGTACCTTTTCAGATATTGTATTTTTAATATTGTGAGTGTTGGGGACTGCTATATCTATGAGGTATGCCTGTTTTGTTGTCTTGTCAATCAGAGTGATGTCCGGTCTATTATGGTGAATGGTTCTATCTGTTAGAATTGCTCGGTCAAAATACATTTTATGTCTAGAACTCTCCAGCACAGATTTTGGCTGGTATTGGTAATATGGCTTTGTTTTCGGTGGGATGAGCTTGTGTTTTACGGCTAGTTTTTGATGAATGTAATGTGCAACTTGATTATGGCGATGTGTGTAGTCGTTTTGGGTTAATAATGGGCAAGCGTTTATAATATGTTGGATTGTTTCCGGGTATCTATGGCATTTCCTACAAAAATCCTCTTGTGTGTCTTTAATTATGTATTTCCTGTAGTTTTTAGTGTTGATGACCTGGTCTTGTATGCCTATTAAGAATCCTTCTGTTTCGGGGAATAAGTAACCTATCTTTAGCCATTTGTTGGATGCTTCTGAGTCTATGTGAGGTTGCTCTAAGTCGTAAATATGCCTTCCGTGCAGCTGTTTCTTGCGCCATGTCTCGAGTTGTGCTGTTTCTGCGTCGTGTGGATTTCTGAAGGTCTTATCTGCGTTTTGTAGGTCTAACGGTGTTAGGTTGTCATCTGTGTCAATTATTGCTTTGTGAATAGGGCTACATGTTTTTGTGTAAAAAAACTGCCGCAAACTCTTTATCTGGCTCTCCCACAATACTTTAATGTCAACTAAACCCCTACCCCCTTTATTTCTTCTTACGGTCATTCTTTCTATTGCAGATTTTGGGTGTAGAAACTTGTTTTTTGTTAAAGTGGTTCTGGTTTTGATTTGAAGTTTTGCTATATCTGTATGTGTCCATTTGATTATGCCGAACGAATAGGTTAATACTGGTATTGCAAATGTATTTAAAGCTTTAAATAAATTTCTAGAATTTAACTGTTTTTTACAAAGTAGGTTTACTCTCCGGATGTATTCGGTGGTAAGTTCCTTTTTTATTTCTGTGTGATTTATGTGTTTATTCTGTTTTATTCCTAAGTATTTGTATGTATCGTTAATATCCATGGCTGCTATATTTAATTCTTCGTGCATACTATAATCTCCGGGTACTACTTTTCCTTTTTGTATATGTAATGTTTTGCATTTTTCTAAACCAAACGTCATTTTAATATCTTTACTAAAATTAGCTGTTGTTTCTATTAGCTGCTTCATATCTTTATCTGTTTTTGCAAATAATTTTATGTCGTCTACATACATTAAATGTGTTATATCTGTATCTTGAGTTATCCTGTATCCGTGTTTTGAATTCAACATGTAGGATAGTGGATTAAGTGCCAGACAGAACCACAAAGGACTCAGAGAGTCTCCCTGGAATATTCCATTACGAATTTGGATTTCTCCTGCTATCAACCTAGATGTTCGTGTTGAAAGACATAATAAAGTTCTCCATTTCGTCATGACTTCTTCCAGGAATGTAATAATTGTTGGATTTATTTTGTATATTTGCAGTACTCTTATTAGCCATGAGTGTGGTACGCTGTCAAAAGCTTTTTTGTAATCTATGTAAGTTGTATGTATATTTCTATTATGTTTGTGGGCGTGCTTAAGAATGGTCTGATCTATTATGAGTTGTTCTTTGCATCCTTTATGGTTCTGCCTGCAGCCTTTCTGCTCCTCTGCTAAAATACTATGCTGCTCAACGTGTGTATTAATTTTAAGTGTTATACATGAAGTGATTAATTTATACAGTGTACATAAACATGTTATTGGTCGATACTGTGAGGGGTTACATGTATCCAAACTTTTTGGTAACAGGTGTGTTATGCCTTTGGTAACAAAAAAAGGTAGGTCCTCTTCTCCCTTGATTAAGTTAGTAATCCGTTTTGCCAGAACATCGTGAAATACAACTAGTTTTTTGTACCAAAAGTTTTGGATTCCATCCAACCCAGCTGCTTTCCAGTTTTTCATCTTCTTTGTGACGGCTTCTATATCTTCTCTAGTGATATCTTCAAACTCCATTTCATCAATTTCTCCCCATCTTGCTTCCTCTTCCTTAACCCATTTGGCTTTTTCATTGTGTTCTTGTTCCTTTTCCCATAAATCTGCCCAGTACGTTTTGAGGTCATCTTCCAAAGGTAGTGTTCTATCTTGAACCGAATTATTATTACCTAAAGATCTATAGAAACCTTTTTCATTTGATGTAAATAGTTTGTTATTATTTTTTCTGTTCAGTGATTTCATATAACGCGCTAACCGGTGTGACTTCAGAGACAATTTTTGCTTTAAGGTATCAAGTACTTCGTCGGGTGTTTTGTTGTTGCTTTCATGTGTAGAGTGTTTGCTGTATTTCTTTAGAATTATTTCTACTTTATTTTTCAATTTCTGCGATTCGTTGCCATTTATATATTGTGTTAATCTACCTAAATCAGCGCGTAAATATGTAATATGCTTTTCTAGTCTAATCTGCCACGGTGGTTTTGTTGATGGGTTCCTTTTACAGCCTTGCATGTCATGTTTTATTTTATAACCTAACTGTTTAGTAATGACAAGTGCACTGCAATAAATAAGTGTGTGTATGTGGGATATATCAGAATCTGTGTCAAAAAAACCATGCAAAATTTTTCTATTGAAAATGTTCACTAGCTTGTACAAGTTTTTACTCTCTTGCAATCTAGGTAGTTTTGGTCGAATTTCCGGATCGATTTCCCCATACTCTAATAATGTTTCTTGTAGCTCGTTTATTAACTTGTTTATCAAATCTATTTCGTTAGGTTCTTGTGCTTGTGATGGGGTGTTAACGTTATCTCTTACTGTGTCTGATGTCTGTTGTATAAGTGTTTGTGTGTTTGACGATGTTAGAGTTGATGTATGTTGTGTATTGAATGGCTGTTCTGTATTAGTTACTGATGTATCTAAGGTATTATCTTCATTTCTGAATGTTAGATTGAGCGTTTCTGTTTCTTCTATCTCTTTAGCTACTTCTTCCTTAATCTCCTTCAGTCTATGTTCTGGTATGTAGTGATTGCATAGTATTAGTCTTTTTTGATCGGATATTCTCTGTTCAGATAGGTGTGATAGATGCGGAAATTTTTCAATGAAATTTTTATGTAGTAGTTGTCTATATAAGGTTAAATTGGATTCTAGTTTTGTAATTTTGTAATATGCTCTTATTATGGCTTCATTATATTCTGTGGTCCATCTCATACGGGTCTGTGAAGTGTTTGTAATCTGTGTGTTATTTCTTATTTTTTCAGCGTAAGTTTGACTGTTGCGTTGAATTGTGTTTGTTGTATTTTGTAGCTCGTGTTTGACTTCCTTATAAATTTTGTCTATGGTTTCCTGTGGTAACATTTTTTTTAGTACGATCGCCCTACGTTGATCTCCTACTCTCTGACGGCTGACGTCTTTCATTTCAGGGAATTTCTCTATAAATAATCCATGTAGTTGGGGTAAATGTGCTCTTGTGTCTGATTCTAACTTTGTGATTTTTAAATATGTGCGTAGGATGAATTCGTTCATAGCATTACTCCATCTCCTACGCACTACAGAGCTGCTAGAGGTGGGTGCAGAAAAAGTGACACTGGTGGTCTTCTGCACAACATCCTCTAGTAGCAAACTACTAGTTGATGAACTTGTGGGGGATCTTCTAATTTTTCTTGTTGGACTACTTTCAGCTGATTGAAATGGGGTGGTGTTCGGTGTTGATGAATCTGATTTCCAGTCTATAGTATCGGCTGTAGTAACTTCGGGTACATGCCCAGCGAGGGCCCGCCTGCTCAGCTCCTCGCCACCGACGGTCCGCATACTGAAACACCCAGCGTCGGCTCCAGGTGCGCCCCGGCGATCGCCCCCGGGCAGCGACTCTATTCTCAAAATTCTCTTTGATCGTAACTCCATATTAATGGGTTTGCCCTTGCCTTGTTGGTCACCCGTATAGATGTTTCATTTTGGGTGTCCGCCCCCTACGTGGCTTCGATGGTCAAGCACGGACGAAAGGTTAGACTTTAGGGGGCTTATTATTATTATTATTATTATTTTTTTTTTTTTTAAATAAGAAGTATTACCTTATTTGAACAATAAGAAATAATTAATAAATATGTACAGTTAAAGTAGAAAAACAAACACTACAATCTAATGTGGAGTCATATGTACAGTTCTAGAGTAATTATAACATGGGTCTATGTTACACAATATCCCAGGTTTAACAATAAGTGATAATTAATAACTATATACGGCTAAGTAGAACAATACACTACGATATTATAATAATTTTTTTATTATTTTTTTAGATATATATATATATATATATATATATATATATTTTTTTTTTAATTTTTTTTTTTGGATAATAAGGGTTCCCTTATTTTAAACAATAAGTGATGATTAGTAAATATGTACAGCTAAAGTAGAAATTAAAAATTATAAATATTGGGTTTCTATTACACAATACTGTATAGAAAGAAACACTACGATCTAATGTGGAGTCATATGTACAGTTCTACAGTTCTAGAGTAATTATTAACAATATCCTAACAGGTTTAACATTAAGTGATAATTAATAACTATGTACAGGTAAGCAGAAATTATAAATATTTTCATTGGGTCATTGTTATATAATACACTACGATCTAATGTGAAGTCTTGTACGTACTTACGTACTTGTGTATGTACTTAATTATTAACATTATGAATATTTACATTGAATCTTTGTTATACAAGTGTTACACAAATACCCTATACTATACTATACAATACGTACAATAAACCTAGCGAACCACCGGTCCCCGGCACCCGGCCCTACAAGAGTGCTACGGGCCGGGAACCTAGGACCGCCGGTCCGCGTTGTCAAGGTAAGGTATACATTGAAATTTACAGAACTGGTTATTTTGTTTTATTCGCGGTCTACCCCTGATCGGGCGGGTTGTTAAAGTTTTTGAGATTTTTGTAGATGTGTTCGATAAACCCGACGAAGGCCTTGATAGTTTTTGGTTTTCTGGCCAGGTAGCCCAGGTCGTATGGGTCCACCGGGGGCTCCCTGGTTGAAGTCGGAGTGACCTGAACCAGGAAGTCCTCCCTGCGTCGAGCGAACCTGTCGCAATACCTGACGAGGTGATCGGGATCTTGGGCTCCGCCGTCGCAAGGGCAGGCATCACTGTTTTTAATTTTGAATCTTTTCAAGTACGTGAGATGTGCGCCGTGCCCCGTCAGGTACTGCGTCAGGAAAAAGGATGGGTTCGTCATGCCGAATAGGTTGTGGATGGCGTGTACCGTTGACAGCAGCCCTCTCGTCCACGACCCCTGGGTGGCCGACTGATACCTCTCCTCCCAGGCTTCCCGAAGTTGGTCCTTCGATTTCTTTTTGGGGAAGGATAGTGGGAAGAGTGAGTAGTCCGGGGCCTTGTGCAAGGCGCAGGCCCTGCCCGCCTCCCCATCCGCCAGTTCATTTCCGGCGATGCCGCAGTGGGCCTTGACCCACGCGAACCGGATCCGCCCCCCGCCGTGATGGATAATCTTGTGGATCTCGACCACAAGCGGGTTTAGGCTGCTCCGGTCGCCCATGGCCTTAAGCGCTGAAAGGGAGTCGGACAGGACCAGCGCATCGGAATATCGTCGCGCTGCTGCCAGGGTACACGCTTCCTTAATAGCGTATAACTCCGCCTGGAAGACGGAACATGAGCTGTGCAGCTTAAACCTTTTGATTGTGACGGCATCTACACCGCGGTCCGGGTCGACACAGACCATAGCCGCTCCAACAGTGTCGTCCTCCTGCTTGCTACCGTCTGTGTAAATTTGGACCGTGGTTTCAGTAGACAGCTCATCTATATTTTGCTGATTTAGTGCCAGGTCGAAGTCCACTGCTATGCGATCGGCGGGGTGCAAAAGGCTGCAGATGTTCGCAGGCCTTTCCAGGGCAATGTCTTCTGGTAGATAGTCAGTGGTGCCCCTGGCTCTCACCCTCTCCATCCTGGCTACATGCTGGATTTGAAAGTCTAGTGGCGGGAAGCGGGCAAGAGCCAAGGCGGCGACAGTTGAAGTGGTTTTATAGGCCCTGATAGCCTTGATAGCAAAACCCCTCTGCAGCGAGGCAAGCTTCTCCTTCGCATACTTACGTTGTGTGATGTTACCCCACACCCCGGCCGCGTATGTTATGGTCGGGGCCACCACATACTTGTAGATGGCCTCGACGTTGGCCGGTTGCAGGCCCCACGAGGGTCTGGCGAAGAGGCACATTCTGGTAAATAGTTTTCTCGCCTTGCCGATCTGGTAATCCAAGTGTTGGCCGAATCTGAGCCTGTCATCAATGACGACGCCTAGTAGCTTCAGATTCGGCGAAAAAGGAATGTGCGTCCCCGACATGGTGATATTGGTCTTGGCCGCTTTAGGCGAGAAGGCTAGCGCCTTGGTCTTGTTTGGCGCGAACACAAGCTTGTTTCTGTGCCCCCAAGCTGCGATGCCATCCAGGGCCTCGCCAGCCAGCCTTTCCACGCTTCGACGGTCCCTGGCCGCTACAACCAGAAAGACGTCATCCGCATATGCCTGCAGATGACATCCCTCGGGGAGCGGCCGGTCTAACAGGTCGTCAAGAAGCAGGTTCCAAAAAGCTGGACCGCAGGCTGAGCCCTGGATGCAACCTCTTTGCGTTCTCGCGCTTCCGCTGTGCCCAGCATGAGTTAAAAATATATGGCGGCTGCAGAGGTAGTTGCTTATTATTTTGAATATGTTCTTGGGGCAACCAATCGCCTGGAGCCTTGTGAGAACGGCGGGCCACCAAGCTCGGTCAAATGCCGACTGGATATCAAGCGATATCGCTACTGTAAGTAGCTTTTCCTTTAGTCCGTCTTGGATTTTATCGACTGCCGCCAGGAGGGCGGACGTTGTGGATAGGCTGCGGCGGAAGCCGAATTGCCTTGGGTTCGCCGTATTTCCGGTGGCCATGCAATGAGTGATTCTTCCGGTGAATAGCTTTTCCAGTATTTTACCGAAAACCGGTATGAGCCCTATAGGTCTCTGGGATTTTAATTCGGGGGAGCCCCCTCCCCCAGGCTTGGGGATGATTTTGAGGACTGTGTTCGTCCACAGCCTAGGGAAGTATCCCAGAGCCAGGCATCTGTTGTAAATGTTGGTAAACAGCTCCGGGTACCTGGTGATGGCCACAAGGCAGATGTCCGATGTAAGTCCATCGATGCCAGGGGCCTTTTTATGTGAGATAGACCTGGCCGCCTCCAGCACCTCACCGGCCACGAACGGCGGATCGTCTGGAGTGTCTGGTGGCCTCCTACATCTGGCTCTCACCTCGGCTTGTTCTGGTGAGTCGAGTGCTTCGGGATCTGCGGGGTAGAAGTGTGCCAGAAGGGCCTCGACCGTGTCTTCGCCATCAGTTGTGTGTGACGTTGGTGTTGCAACAGTAGTTGGTGGGGTTCTGGGCTGGCCACCACGCAAAACCGGGTTTGTAATGGTCCACACTGTGTCCATTCCCTGAGCCTCGCAGAAGTCTCGAAAGTTCTTGGCTGATTCCGCTCTGATATCCCTGACGTAGTTATCGTGAGCCTCCTGCACCCTTGTCGCCAGGGTCTCCATGGCTTCCGGAGGTTCTCCTCTTCTCCTTGCCCTCCTGTACCTCCTCCTGGCTTGCAACAGACTGCGTTTTAATGCTGCCAAGTGTTCGTTCCAGAACGGGGGCTTGTGGGGTCTGCATTCACCGGTGATAGTGAGGAAGGCAGCCTCCGCTGCACCGTTGATGGCTGCAGTGACCTGTCTCACGTGCTCTTCCAATTCCGGCTCGGTGAGTGTCAGAGGGTCAGCCTGTAGCACTCCCCACCGCTGAAACGCCTCGTCCAGTCGCTCCTTGAATCCGGACCAGTTGGCGTGGTCGTCTATCCTGTACCGTCGGGTAGATTGCCGAGGTGGACGGGCCGTGGAGGCAGAGTGGGACAAGGCGAACTCGATAGGGATGTGCTGGGTCGTTGCCAGGAAGCTTCTTGCCGTCCTCCATCCTACTATCCTGTTGGCTAGATCTTCCGTGGCCAGGGTTAGGTCAATCGCACTTGTTCTGAGACCGCCATGTGTGATTGTTTCAAAGGTGTGATCACCCGAGTTGCAGCAGGCCAGTCCATAGGTGGATATAAATTCGTAGACCACGTTCCCCCTGTCGTTGCTGCGGCCAAGGTGATCCCACTCGGGGTGCCATCCGTTGAAGTCCCCTGCCACAATACACCTGCAATTGGAGTGATGGTCCAAAATGGAGGAAAGGATGTTCAGGATTGGATCTGGGTCAGTGGCGGGCTGCAGATAGACGGAGACTAGGACGATGGGGCTGTTGGCCAAGTTTATCTTGACCGTTGCAACGTCGGGGGTGGAGTACTGTGACATAAGGATGGCGCCGTGCTTGATCGAAAAATCCCGTTTGAGAAGAATGGCGGCTCGAACTGGTCTGTCCGGTGCGAGAGACTGAAAGGTGTCGAGTCCGGCAAAGTTTTTAGTAAAGAGCCCAGAGCCAACGTAAGGCTCCGAAATGAAGGCCGCCTGATGCCGACTCTGGGCGAAGGAGTTGCAAAATTCGGTGTTACTAGCGTGTGACTTGTCTAGGTTACATTGCAGAAAATTGATGACAGAATTACGTGTGCTTGAATTGCTAGTAGCCATAATCTATTTTATTACTAATTCTTGCTTGCATGTATTTGATTCTGGGGCATTGATTCGAGGTGGCGGAGTGTCTTACGTCGGTGCTAGTGCTAGTATTAGGTGTAGCTCTGGATTTGGCGCCTCGGGTGGCGCAGTTAAAACAGGTCGGGGAAGCGGCAGTCTCCTTGCAGGTTTCGGCGCTGTGTCCCGACTCGCTGCAGTGAGAACAGATTGGTTGATTTCGGCAGCGGCCCTGTGTGTGCCCGAACTGCAAGCACCTGCGGCACTGCCGGAAGGGGGAGAATTCCTGTGTGTGAACTCTGTGGTGACCCACTCGCAGGTGGGTGAGGCCGGCGACATATTTCCAGCATGCTGGGTTGACCTCGAGAACGGCGTTATAAAGTCTGTCGCTGCGGTTCCTTCGCACGAACTTGAGTCTCATGTCTTCTCTCCTGCAGTGGAATAGCTCGGCGTTGTGCTTCAGGATAACGTCAGTGAGGGTGTCTTGGGGGGTGTCCTTAGGAACGCCCTTGAGAATGATCATGGGGTTCACCTTCTTTTCTCTTTCAGCTTCCACGTCCGCCTCCGTGTTCCCGGCGCTGGCCCTGTGAAATCGCTCCAGTGCATCCGCAGCGTCGTTTTCCGATTCAAATTCAACCCTCACCTTGCCTCGGGACAGATTGGCGACTCTTGCCGCGGTATACCCGGTTTCGTTGAAGTTGATGACTGTGTCGAGGGCTTTGTATGCTTGCTCGACTGGGTGCCCTTCGGTTTTAAGGGACAGGACGATTGCCGGGCGGCGCGGAGCCGGGCGTAGTCCGCTGGAGATGGGTGGTGGCATGGCGGCGGCCTGTGCGTATGTGTTATTGTTGTTTCCCCCTGTCTGGGTTTCAAGAGCGGCTGTGGCCTTGGCTCGTCCAAACTCACTGCGCATAGCTTGCGTCACCGCCTCTTTGACGATAGCGGGCAGCTGATCTGCGCAGCAAGACTTTGTGGTGACATTGTTTGGTGGCGCCTTTGGACTGCTGTTGGTGGGGTCTTGCTTCTGCCGTTGTTGTGGCACCACTAGTGTGGTGAGTCTTTGGCACAAAAGTGCCGCCTTTGTCGAGTTGTCTATGACCGCCTTCTTCTGTTCCCTCTTGACGCTTTTAC
>CAUZXH010000505.1:0-72711 GCA_963584085.1 Pyrausta aurata | reverse complement strand
GGCCGTCAAAAAATACTGAATTTACAAATAAATTGAGAAATTAAAGTTTTCGTGTACTTACGAGTGAAATGTGATTCCATGCGATTAGTTTTTCCTTTTAGAATGGTTTGGGCAACGTATGAAAGCACACGAAGGCATTTTGGTTACGTTTAACCCGAAAAAATAATTATTTTCTCCTCACGTCACACGTCTCACATATGTCATCTGCGCACGCAATCCCGATTGCAACTGAAGACAATTAGGCGACGGGGGCCTGATTTTAGCGGTCCACGTTCGAGTGGCGCGTCACCTATCTTCCGCTATTTTACTTTAATCAAAGATAAGACCTATGAAGTTTTTGTTAGAATTATCAGAACCATTATCAGAATTATTTTTTGCAGGCTTTCCTCGTCTATAATCGCTTTAGTGCTAGTAAATACAAATCAGTTGAAAAGTCGCTAACCAATTCCAAATGTACCACTCTAGTGACAAAACATACAAATCTACAAATATAGGATTTGATTAACTTAGAACCCTTATAGTTTCGTCAAGTCTGTCTGTCTGTCTGTCTGTACGTCCGTATGTCACAGCCACTTTATTCTGAAACTATTAGCATCACACCGCTGAAACTTGGTAAATAGGTGTATCCTGTTTACCGCTTTCCGATTAAGGTACAAAAAAATTAAAAAAATGTATATATTTAAGGGAGCTCCCATACATGAAACTAAAACTAAATATTTTTTTTTTACTCAAACCTATATATGTGGGGTGTCAATGGATAGGTCTTTCAAAATGACATTGAGGTTTTCCAAACCATTTTTTCTAAAAGTCTAACGTTTGAGAGATGGACGCTTCCAAAGTGGTAAAATGGGCGTCCCCCATTTAACTTTTGAATTTAAGAAAGTGAAAATTTTGAAAAAAATACATTTTGTAGATAGATATCAACAAATAATTTTAACGTGAATTGGTTTGAACGAGATCAAATCAGTAGTTTTTGAGATATAGCACATTTTAATCAACCGCAAATATTTTTGCTCTCTAAAAATATTGTGATGTTTTCGCTAGGTGGAAGTAAGTGGACCACGAATTCAGTTAAGGGTGGTACGGAACCCTCAGTGCGCGGGCCCGACTGGCGCTTGGCCGGTTTTTATCGATTCAATACAAGCACTGGACCAGTCCACGCCACAACGCCACAAAATGGGAAATGTTGGAGTTATTTTTTCCATTGGTAGATTTCCCATAATGGGAGTCAAAGTTCAGCCCATAGAGTATGTTGAATATCGGTTCGGCCTCTCAATATAGTACACTAGCATGCACAACTTGTCGCGCTAGTTTTCTATCAGCAATAATTGGCCTTATGATAATCGTAAGTTGTATGGCAGTGCTTATGCACCTACGTGTGCTAATAATTGTTTGTGTTCGTGCCAAAATAACAACAAGGTAAATCAATGTTTGCTAGAAATAATACATTCTAGATTTTTTAGTGGCAAAATTTATAATTTTATTTTGTTGCTGCTGTGTTATAGCTCCAAGTGAGTACATTATAGAACACAACTCTCCCACCCCCCCAACTTGATCTTGAACTTGAACTTGAACTCGTCATGATTTTGAACTTGAACTTGAACTCGTCATGATTTTGAACTTGAACTTGAACTCGTCATGATTTTGAACTTGAACTAGAAATAGAACTTCAACTTCAAAATTAACTCGAACTTAAATTAGTACTTGAACTTGAACTTGAACTTGATCTTGATCTTGAACTTGATCTTGAACTTGAACTGGAACTTGAACTTGAACTTGAAATTAAACTAGAACTTGAACTTGAACTTGAACATCAACTTGAACATCAACTTGAACTTAAAGTTAAACTTGAACTGGAAATTGAACAAACACGAACTTGAACTTGAAATTGAACTAGAAGTTGACCTTGAACTTGAACTTGAACTTAAACTTTAACTTGATCTTGAACTTGAACTTGATCTTGAATTTAAACTTGAACTTGAACTTGAACTTGAACTTGATCTTGATCTTGAACTTGATCTTGAACTTGAACTTGAACTTGAAATTGAACTTGAATTTGAACTTAATCTTGAACTTGAACTGGAACTTGAACTTGAACTTGAAATTAAACTAGAACTTGAACTTGAACTTGAACATCAACTTGAACATCAACTTGAACTTAAAGTTAAACTTGAACTGGAAATTGAACAAACACGAACTTGAACTTGAAATTGAACTAGAAGTTGACCTTGAACTTGAACTTGAACTTAAACTTTAACTTGATCTTGAACTTGAACTTGATCTTGAATTTAAACTTGAACTTGAACTTGAACTGGAACTGGAACTGGAACTTGAACTTGATCTTGAACTTGAAATTGAACTTGAACATAAACTTGAACTGGAACTTGAAATTGAACTTGAAATTAAACTAGAACTTGAACTTGAACTTGAAATTGAACTAGAAGTTGAACTTGAACTTAAACTTGAACTTGATCTTGAACTTGAACTTGATCTTGAATTTGAACTTGAATGGAACTTGAACTTTAACTTGAACTTGAACTTGAATTTGAACTTGAACTTTAACTTGAACTTGAACTGGAACTGGCACTTTAACTTGAACTTAAACTTGAACTTGTACTTGAACTTAAACTGGAACTTTAACTTGAACTTGAACTGGAATTTGAACTTGAATGGAACTTGAACTTTAACTTGAACTTGAACTGGAACTTGAACTTTAACTTGAACTTGAAATGGAACTGGAACTTTAACTAGAACAAACTTGAACTTGAACTTGATCTTGAACTTGAATTTGAAATTGAAGTTGAACATAAACTTGAAATTAAATTTGAACTTGAACTTGAATTTAATTTGAACTTAATCTTGAACTTGAACTTGAACTTGAACTTGAACTTGAACATGAAATTGAACTAGAACTTGAACTTGAACTTGAACTTGAACTTGAACTTAAACTTGAACTTGAACTTAAATTTGAACTTGATCTCGAATTTGGTCTCGAACGTGATTTTGAAATTGAACTTGAACTTGAACTTAAACTTAAACTTGAACTTGAACTTGAACTTGAACTGGAACTGGAACTTTAACTTGAACTTAAACTTGAACTTGAAATTGAAATTGAATTTGAACATAAACTTGAACTTAAATTTGAACTTGAACTAGAATTGAATTTGAACTTGAACTTGAACTACTTGAACTTGAACTTGAACATGAAATTGAACTAGAACTTGAACTTGAACTTGAACTGGAACTGGAACTGGAACTTGAACTTGATCTTGAACTTGAAATTGAACTTGAACATAAACTTTAACTTGATCTTGAACTTGAACTTGATCTTGAATTTGAAATTGAATTTGAACATAAACTTGAACTTAAATTTGAACTTGAACTTGAACTTGAATTGAATTTAAACTTAATGTTGAACTTGAACTTGAACTTAAACTTGAACTTTAGTTTGAATTTGAACTGGAACTTGAACTTTAACTTGAAATAAAACTTGAACTTCAATTAGAACTTGAACTTGAAATAGAACTAAAACTTGACCTGGAACTTGAACTTGAACTTGAAATTGAACTAGAACTTGAACTTGAAATAGAACTCGGTCTTGAAATTGATTTTGAAATTGAACTTGAGCATAAACTTGAACTTTAATTTGAACTTGATCTTGAACTTGAACTTGAACTAGAACTTGAACTGGAACTGGAACTTGAACTTGAACTTGAACTTGAACTTGAACTTGAAATTGAACTTGAACTGGAACTTGAACTGGAACTTGAACTTGAACTTGAACTTGAACTTGAACTTGAACTTTAACTTGAACTTGAACTTGAACTGGAACTTGAACTTGAACTTGAACTGGAACTTGAACTTGAACTTGAACTGGAACTTGAACTGGAACTTGAACTTGATCTTGAATTTGAACTTGAACTTGAATTTGGTCTCCAACTTGATTTTGAAATTAAACTGAAACAAAAATTTGAACTCAAATTTGATCTTGAACTTGATCTTGATCTTAAACTTGATCTTGATCTTGAACTTGATCTTTATCTTGAACGTGATCTTGATCTTGAACTTGAACTTGAACTCGTCATGATTTTGAACTTAAACTAGAAATAGAACTTCAACTTCAAAATTAACTCGAAATTAAATTAGTACTTGAACTTGAACTTGAACTTGAAATTAAACTAGAACTTGAACTTGAAATTGAACTAGAAGTTGAACTTGAACTTGAACTTAAACTTGAACTTGATCTTGAACTTGAACTTGATCTTGAATTTGAACTTGAATGGAACTTGAACTTTAACTTGAACTTGAACTTGAACTGGAATTTGAACTTGAATGGAACTTGAACTTTAACTTGAACTTGAACTGGAACTTGAACTTTAACTTGAAATGGAACTTGAACTTGAATTTGAAATTGAAGTTGAACATAAACTTGAACTTAAATTTGAACTTGAACTTGAATTTAATTTGAACTTAATCTTGAACTTGAACTTGAACTTTAACTTTAACTTGAACTTGAACTTGAACTTGAACTGGAACTGGAACTTTAACTTAAACTTGAAGTTGAATTTGAAATTGAACATTAACTTGAACTTGAACATGAAATAGAACTAAAACTTGAACTTGAACTTGAACTGGAATTTGTACTTGAACTTGAACTTGAATTTGAACTCGAACTTGATTTTGAACTTGACTTGATTTTGAACTTGGACTTGAACTGGAACTGGAACTTGAACTTGAACTTTAACTTGAACTTGAATTTGAAATTGAACTTGAACATAAACTTGAACTTGAACTTGAACTTGAACTTAAACACAAACTTGAACACAAGTTTGAATTTGAACTTAAATTTGGTCTCCAACTTGATTTTGAAATTAAACTTAAACAAAAATTTTAACTCAAATTTGAACTTGAACTACTTGAACTAGAACTTGAACATGAAATTGAACAAGAACTTGAACTTGAACTTGAACTTGAACTGGAACTGGAACTTGAACTGGAACTTGAACTTAAACTGGAACTTGAACTTGAACTTGAATGGAACTTGAACTTGAACTTGAATTTGAAATGGAACTTGAACATAAACTTGAACTTAAATTTGAACTTAAATTCGAACTTGAACTTGAAATTGAACTAGAAGTTGAACTTGATCTTGAACTTGAACTTGATCTTGAATTAGAATTTGAATGGAACTTGAACTTTAACTTGAACTTGAACTTGAACTGGAACTTGAACTTTAACTTGAACTTGAACTGGAACTGGCACTTTAACTTGAGCTTAAACTTGAACTTGTACTTGAACTTAAACTGAAACTTGAACTTGAACTTGAACTGGAAATTGAACTTTAACTTGAATTTGAACTTGAACTGGAACTTGAACTTGAACTTGAACTTGAACTTGATCTTGAACTTGAACATGAACTTGAATTTGAAATAGAACTTTAGCTCGAACTTGATTTTGAACTTGAACTAGAAAAAGAAATTGAATTTAAAAATGAACTTGAACTTAAATTTGAACTTGATCTCGAATTTGGTCTCGAACTTGATTTTGAAATTGAACTTGAACATAAACTTGAACTTAAAGTTGAACTTGAAATTGAACTTGAACTTGAACTTGAAATAGAACTTGAACTTGAATTTGAAACTGAACTTGAACATAAACTTGAACTTAAAGTTGAACTTGAACTGAATTGAAATTGAACTTGAAATAGAACTTGAACTTGGACTCGAACTTGAACTTGAACTTGAACTTGAAATTGAAGTTGAATTTGAACTTGAACATTAACTTGAACTTGAATTTGAACTTGAACATGAAATAGAACTAAAACTTGAACTTGAACTTGAACTGGAATTTGTACTTGAACTTAATCTTGATCTTGAACTTGGACTTGATCTTGAACTTGGACTTGAACTTGAACTTGATCTTGAACTTGAACTTGAACTTGAACTTGAACTTGAACTTAAATTTGAAATTGGACTTGAATATAAACTTGAACTTGAACTTGAACTTGACTTGAACTTTAACTTGAACTTGAAATTGAATTTGAATTTGAACTTGAACATTAACTTGAACTTGAATTTGAACTTGAACATAAAATAGAACAAAAACTTGAACTTGAACTTGAACTGGAATTTGTACTTGAACTTGAACTTGAATTTGAACTCGAACTTGATTTTGAACTTGACTTGATTTTGAACTTGGACTTGAACTTGAACTTGATCTTGAACTTGAACTTGAACTTGAACTTGAACTTGAACTTGAACTTGAACTTAAATTTGAAATTGGACTTGAATATAAACTTGAACTTGAACTTGAACTTGAACTTGAACTTGAACTTGAACTTGAAATTGAATTTGAATTTGAACTTAAATTTGAACTTGATCTCGAATTTAGTCTCGAACGTGATTTTGAAATTGAACTTGAACTTGAACTTGAACTTTAACTTTTACTTGAACTTGAACTTGAACTTGAACTTGAACTGGAACTGGAACTTTAACTTGAACTTAAACTTGAACTTGAAATTGAAATTAAATTTGAACATAAACTAGAACTTAAATTTGAACTTGAACTAGAATTGAATTTGAACTTGAACTTGAACTACTTGAACTTGAAATTTGAACTAAAACTTGAACTTAAATTTGAACTTGAACTTGAACTTGAATTGAATTTAAACTTAATGTTGAACTTGAACTTGAACTTGAACTAAAACTTGAACTTTAGTTTGAATTTGAACTGGAACTTGAACTTTAACTTGAAATAAAACTTGAACTTCAATTAGAACTTGAACTTGAAAAAGAACTAAAACTTGACCCGGAACTTGAACTTGAACTTGAAATTGAACTAGAACTTGAACTTGAAATAGAACTCGGACTTGATATTGATTTTGAAATTGAACTTGAGCATAAACTTGAACTTTAATTTGAACTTGATCTTGAACTTGAACTTGAACTAGAACTTGAACTAGAACTTGAACTGGAACTGGAACTTGAACTTGAACTTGAACTTGAACTGGAATTTGAACTTGAACTAGAAAAAGAAATTGAATTTAAAAATGAACTTGAACTTAAATTTGAACTTGATCTCGAATTTGGTCTCGAACTTGATTTTGAAATTGAACTTGAACATTAACTTGAACTTGAACATGAAATAGAACAAAAACTTGAACTTAAACTTGAACTGGAATTTGTACTTGAACTTGAACTTGAATTTGAACTCGAACTTGATTTTGAACTTGACTTGATTTTGAACTTGGACTTGAACTGGAACTTGAACTTGAACTTGAACTTGAACTTGAACTTAATCTTGATCTTGAACTTGGACTTGATCTTGGACTTGGACTTGAACTTGAACTTGATCTTGAACTTGAACTTGAACTTGAACTTGAACTTGAACTTGAACTTAAATTTGAAATTGAACTTGAATATAAACTTGAACTTGAACTTGAACTTTAACTTGAACTTGAACTTAAACTGGAACTTGAACTTGAAATTGAACTGGAATTTGAACTTGAACTTGAACTTAAACACAAACTTGAACTTAAGTTTGAATTTGAACTTAAATTTGGTCTCCAACTTGATTTTGAAATTAAACTTAAACAAAAATTTTAAATCAAATTTGAACTTGAACTTGATCTTGATCTTGAACTTGATCTTGATCTTGAACTTGATCTTGATCTTGAACTTGAACTTGAACTTGAACACATACTTGAACTTAAGTTTGAATTTGAACTTAAATTTGGAACTAGAACTTGAACTGGAACTGGAACTGGAACTTGAACTTGAACTTAAACTTGAACTTGAACTTGAACTTGAACTGGAACTTGAACTGGAACTTGAACTGGAACTTTAACTTGAACTTGATCTTGAACTTGAACTTGAACTTGAACATGAAATTGAACTTGAACTTGAACTGGAACTTGAACTGGAACTTGAACTTAAACTGGAACTTGAACTTGAACTTGAATTTGAAATGGAACTTGAACATAAACTTGAACTTAAATTTGAACTTGAATTTGAACTTGAACTTGAAATTGAACTAGAAGTTGAACTTGAACTTGAACTTAAACTTGAACTTGATCTTGAACTTGAACTTGATCTTGAATTAGAACTTGAATGGAACTTGAACTTGAACTTGATCTTGAACTTGAACTTGAACTAGAACTTGAACTAGAACTTGAACTGGAACTGGAACTTGAACTTGAACTTGAACTTGAACTGGAATTTGAACTTGAACTAGAAAAAGAAATTGAATTTAAAAATGAACTTGAACTTAAATTTGAACTTGATCTCGAATTTGGTCTCGAACTTGATTTTGAAATTGAACTTGAACATTAACTTGAACTTGAACATGAAATAGAACAAAAACTTGAACTTAAACTTGAACTGGAATTTGTACTTGAACTTGAACTTGAATTTGAACTCGAACTTGATTTTGAACTTGACTTGATTTTGAACTTGGACTTGAACTGGAACTTGAACTTGAACTTGAACTTGAACTTGAACTTAATCTTGATCTTGAACTTGGACTTGATCTTGGACTTGGACTTGAACTTGAACTTGATCTTGAACTTGAACTTGAACTTGAACTTGAACTTGAACTTGAACTTAAATTTGAAATTGAACTTGAATATAAACTTGAACTTGAACTTGAACTTTAACTTGAACTTGAACTTAAACTGGAACTTGAACTTGAAATTGAACTGGAATTTGAACTTGAACTTGAACTTAAACACAAACTTGAACTTAAGTTTGAATTTGAACTTAAATTTGGTCTCCAACTTGATTTTGAAATTAAACTTAAACAAAAATTTTAAATCAAATTTGAACTTGAACTTGATCTTGATCTTGAACTTGATCTTGATCTTGAACTTGATCTTGATCTTGAACTTGAACTTGAACTTGAACACATACTTGAACTTAAGTTTGAATTTGAACTTAAATTTGGAACTAGAACTTGAACTGGAACTGGAACTGGAACTTGAACTTGAACTTAAACTTGAACTTGAACTTGAACTTGAACTGGAACTTGAACTGGAACTTGAACTGGAACTTTAACTTGAACTTGATCTTGAACTTGAACTTGAACTTGAACATGAAATTGAACTTGAACTTGAACTGGAACTTGAACTGGAACTTGAACTTAAACTGGAACTTGAACTTGAACTTGAATTTGAAATGGAACTTGAACATAAACTTGAACTTAAATTTGAACTTGAATTTGAACTTGAACTTGAAATTGAACTAGAAGTTGAACTTGAACTTGAACTTAAACTTGAACTTGATCTTGAACTTGAACTTGATCTTGAATTAGAACTTGAATGGAACTTGAACTTGAACTTGATCTTGAACTTGAACTTGAACTAGAACTTGAACTAGAACTTGAACTGGAACTGGAACTTGAACTTGAACTTGAACTTGAACTGGAATTTGAACTTGAACTAGAAAAAGAAATTGAATTTAAAAATGAACTTGAACTTAAATTTGAACTTGATCTCGAATTTGGTCTCGAACTTGATTTTGAAATTGAACTTGAACATTAACTTGAACTTGAACATGAAATAGAACAAAAACTTAAACTTAAACTTGAACTGGAATTTGTACTTGAACTTGAACTTGAATTTGAACTCGAACTTGATTTTGAACTTGACTTGATTTTGAACTTGGACTTGAACTGGAACTTGAACTTGAACTTGAACTTGAACTTGAACTTAATCTTGATCTTGAACTTGGACTTGATCTTGGACTTGGACTTGAACTTGAACTTGATCTTGAACTTGAACTTGAACTTGAACTTGAACTTGAACTTGAACTTAAATTTGAAATTGAACTTGAATATAAACTTGAACTTGAACTTGAACTTTAACTTGAACTTGAACTTAAACTGGAACTTGAACTTGAAATTGAACTGGAATTTGAACTTGAACTTGAACTTAAACACAAACTTGAACTTAAGTTTGAATTTGAACTTAAATTTGGTCTCCAACTTGATTTTGAAATTAAACTTAAACAAAAATTTTAAATCAAATTTGAACTTGAACTTGATCTTGATCTTGAACTTGATCTTGATCTTGAACTTGATCTTGATCTTGAACTTGAACTTGAACTTGAACACATACTTGAACTTAAGTTTGAATTTGAACTTAAATTTGGAACTAGAACTTGAACTGGAACTGGAACTGGAACTTGAACTTGAACTTAAACTTGAACTTGAACTTGAACTTGAACTGGAACTTGAACTGGAACTTGAACTGGAACTTTAACTTGAACTTGATCTTGAACTTGAACTTGAACTTGAACATGAAATTGAACTTGAACTTGAACTGGAACTTGAACTGGAACTTGAACTGGAACTTGAACTTAAACTGGAACTTGAACTTGAACTTGAATTTGAAATGGAACTTGAACATAAACTTGAACTTAAATTTGAACTTGAATTTGAACTTGAACTTGAAATTGAACTAGAAGTTGAACTTGAACTTGAACTTAAACTTGAACTTGATCTTGAACTTGAACTTGATCTTGAATTAGAACTTGAATGGAACTTGAACTTTAACTTGAACTTGAACTTGAACTGGAACTTGAACTTTAACTTGAACTTGAACTGGAACTGGCACTTTAACTTGAACTTAAACTTAAACTTGAACTTGTACTTGAACTTAAACTGAAACTTGAACTTGAACTTGAACTGGAATTCGAACTTGAATGGAACTTGAACTTGAACTTGAACTTGAACTTGAACTTAAATTTGAAATTGGACTTGAATATAAACTTGAACTTGAACTTTAACTTGAACTTGAACTTAAACTGGAACTTGAACTTGAAATTGAACTGGAATTTGAACTTGAACTTGAACTTAAACACAAACTTGAACTTAAGTTTGAATTTGAACTTAAATTTGGTCTCCAACTTGATTTTGAAATTAAACTTAAACAAAAATTTTAAATCAAATTTGAACTTGAACTTGATCTTGATCTTGAACTTGATCTTGATCTTGAACTTGATCTTGATCTTGAACTTGAACTTGAACTTGAACACATACTTGAACTTAAGTTTGAATTTGAACTTAAATTTGGAACTAGAACTTGAACTGGAACTGGAACTGGAACTTGAACTTGAACTTAAACTTGAACTTGAACTTGAACTTGAACTGGAACTTGAACTGGAACTTGAACTGGAACTTTAACTTGAACTTGATCTTGAACTTGAACTTGAACTTGAACATGAAATTGAACTTGAACTTGAACTGGAACTTGAACTGGAACTTGAACTTAAACTGGAACTTGAACTTGAACTTGAATTTGAAATGGAACTTGAACATAAACTTGAACTTAAATTTGAACTTGAATTTGAACTTGAACTTGAAATTGAACTAGAAGTTGAACTTGAACTTGAACTTAAACTTGAACTTGATCTTGAACTTGAACTTGATCTTGAATTAGAACTTGAATGGAACTTGAACTTGAACTTGATCTTGAACTTGAACTTGAACTAGAACTTGAACTAGAACTTGAACTGGAACTGGAACTTGAACTTGAACTTGAACTTGAACTGGAATTTGAACTTGAACTAGAAAAAGAAATTGAATTTAAAAATGAACTTGAACTTAAATTTGAACTTGATCTCGAATTTGGTCTCGAACTTGATTTTGAAATTGAACTTGAACATTAACTTGAACTTGAACATGAAATAGAACAAAAACTTAAACTTAAACTTGAACTGGAATTTGTACTTGAACTTGAACTTGAATTTGAACTCGAACTTGATTTTGAACTTGACTTGATTTTGAACTTGGACTTGAACTGGAACTTGAACTTGAACTTGAACTTGAACTTGAACTTAATCTTGATCTTGAACTTGGACTTGATCTTGGACTTGGACTTGAACTTGAACTTGATCTTGAACTTGAACTTGAACTTGAACTTGAACTTGAACTTGAACTTAAATTTGAAATTGAACTTGAATATAAACTTGAACTTGAACTTGAACTTTAACTTGAACTTGAACTTAAACTGGAACTTGAACTTGAAATTGAACTGGAATTTGAACTTGAACTTGAACTTAAACACAAACTTGAACTTAAGTTTGAATTTGAACTTAAATTTGGTCTCCAACTTGATTTTGAAATTAAACTTAAACAAAAATTTTAAATCAAATTTGAACTTGAACTTGATCTTGATCTTGAACTTGATCTTGATCTTGAACTTGATCTTGATCTTGAACTTGAACTTGAACTTGAACACATACTTGAACTTAAGTTTGAATTTGAACTTAAATTTGGAACTAGAACTTGAACTGGAACTGGAACTGGAACTTGAACTTGAACTTAAACTTGAACTTGAACTTGAACTTGAACTGGAACTTGAACTGGAACTTGAACTGGAACTTTAACTTGAACTTGATCTTGAACTTGAACTTGAACTTGAACATGAAATTGAACTTGAACTTGAACTGGAACTTGAACTGGAACTTGAACTGGAACTTGAACTTAAACTGGAACTTGAACTTGAACTTGAATTTGAAATGGAACTTGAACATAAACTTGAACTTAAATTTGAACTTGAATTTGAACTTGAACTTGAAATTGAACTAGAAGTTGAACTTGAACTTGAACTTAAACTTGAACTTGATCTTGAACTTGAACTTGATCTTGAATTAGAACTTGAATGGAACTTGAACTTTAACTTGAACTTGAACTTGAACTGGAACTTGAACTTTAACTTGAACTTGAACTGGAACTGGCACTTTAACTTGAACTTAAACTTAAACTTGAACTTGTACTTGAACTTAAACTGAAACTTGAACTTGAACTTGAACTGGAATTCGAACTTGAATGGAACTTGAACTTGAACTTGAACTTGAACTTGAACTTAAATTTGAAATTGGACTTGAATATAAACTTGAACTTGAACTTTAACTTGAACTTGAACTTAAACTGGAACTTGAACTTGAAATTGAACTGGAATTTGAACTTGAACTTGAACTTAAACACAAACTTGAACTTAAGTTTGAATTTGAACTTAAATTTGGTCTCCAACTTGATTTTGAAATTAAACTTAAACAAAAATTTTAAATCAAATTTGAACTTGAACTTGATCTTGATCTTGAACTTGATCTTGAACTTGATCTTGATCTTGAACTTGAACTTGAACTTGAACACATACTTGAACTTAAGTTTGAATTTGAACTTAAATTTGGAACTAGAACTTGAACTGGAACTGGAACTGGAACTTGAACTTGAACTTAAACTTGAACTTGAACTTGAACTGGAACTTGAACTGGAACTTGAACTGGAACTTTAACTTGAACTTGATCTTGAACTTGAACTTGATCTTGAACTTGAACTTGAACTTAAATTTGAACTTGAACTTGAATTGAATTTGAACTTGAACTTGAACTACTTGAACTTGAACTTGAACATGAAATTGAACAAGAACTTGAACTTGAACTTGAACTGGAACTTGAACTGGAACTTGAACTGGAACTTGAACTTAAACTGGATCTTGAACTTGAACTTGAACTGGAATTTGAACTTGAATGGAACTTGAACTTGAACTTGAATTTGAAATGGAACTTGAACATAAACTTGAACTTAAATTTGAACTTGAATTTGAACTTGAACTTGAAATTGAACTAGAAGTTGAACTTGAACTTGAACTTAAACTTGAACTTGATCTTGAACTTGAACTTGATCTTGAATTAGAACTTGAATGGAACTTGAACTTTAACTTGAACTTGAACTTGAACTGGAACTTGAACTTTAACTTGAACTTGAACTGGAACTGGCACTTTAACTTGAACTTAAACTTAAACTTGAACTTGTACTTGAACTTAAACTGAAACTTGAACTTGAACTTGAACTGGAATTCGAACTTGAATGGAACTTGAACTTTAACTTGAACTTGAACTTGAACTGGAACTTGAACTTTAACTTGAACTTTAACTTGAACTTGAACTGGAACTTGAACTTGAACTTGAACTTGAACTTGAACTTGAACTTGAACTTGATCTTGAACTTGAACATGAACTTGAATTTGAAATGGAACTTAGCTCGAACTTGATTTTGAACTTGAACTAGAAAAAGAAATTGAATTTAAAAATGAACTTGAACTTAAATTTGAACTTGATCTTGAATTTGGTCTCGAAATTTATTTTGAAATTGAACTTGAACATAAACTTGAACTGAAAGTTGAACTTTTAATTGAACTTGAACTTGAACTTGAAATAGAACTTGAACTTGTTAAGATTTATTAAAATAAGTATTGTCCTTACTCACTGTATGTATCGTGGTGTGGATGACCATTATAGTCTATGGTGATGTGAATGTGAAACTTACCTTTGTAAAAGAAAATAAAATTCAGTCTCTGGCCTGAACTCGTGTTTAATTATTAGGTTAGGGCCCAGTCCCGTTTTAAAATTCGGAAAATTAGTTAAATTATCAGAATCGTCAGTCACATGTCATTCGTAATATAATAATAGCGGCTAGTGTTCGAGTCGAGCGAAGAAATGGCAGGTAGCTATATTATAAACGTGCCAAAACTCCGAGGACGCGAAAATTATGATGAATGGGCGTTCGCCGCCGAGAACTTCCTTATACTTGAAGGTGTTGATCTATCACGTAAGGAAGAAACCGCAAGTGAAGCCGTCGAGGAGACCATTGCCACTACTGAAGCTTTAAAGGCAAAGGCAAAGCTAATCATGACTATCGACGCATCTCTGTACGTTCACATAAAAAATTAACGTACGGTTCAAGGAGTGTGGAATCGGTTAAAGGGGTTGTTCGATGACTCGGGATTCACGCGTCGAATCAGTCTGCTGCGTCACCTAACCTCTATACGACTCGAAGATAGCAGTTCAATGACAGCATATGTGACAGAAATCGTCGACACCGCGCATAAATTACGAAGAACGGGCTTCAGAATCGATGAAGAATGGGTTGGATCATTGTTATTATCCGGATTACCAGAAAAATTCGATCCAATGATCATGGCGATTGAGCATTCCGGCATATCAATCAATGCTGACACCATCAAGACGAAATTGCTGGACATGAGCGCTGAAGTTGGCAGCACTGAGCAAAATGGCGCATTTATGGCTAAAAATTGGCAGCAACGCAAGAAAAATCTTAATATTGGCAAAACTGCGGAAACGTCAAAACAAGCAAAATCTGTCACTGTCAAAACCATCAAATGTTACAGATGTAAACAAGTCGGCCATTATAAAAATCAGTGCCCAGAAAAGGGAAAGGAGAAAGAAAAGACAGTAAATGCGTTCAGTGCCGTGTTCATGAATGGAAATTTCGGCAAGGATGATTGGTATATCGATTCTGGGGCGAGTAAACACATGATGATTAACGCGGAGAAAATGATAAATCGTTCCGAAAACTTTACCATGAAGGAGATTGTAGTAGCTAACCAAACTACAGTGCCAGTGTTATGCTCCGGAAACACGAAGTTGACGACTTTAGTGGATGGTTCAGAGTTCGAAATCACAGTAGAGAATGTGTTGTGCATTCCTAACCTCACAACTAATCTCCTGTCGGTTAGTGAGTTGATCCAAAATGGAAATAAAGTGATTTTCAGTGAAGGCATTTGCAGAATATACAATAGCAAAGATGTTCTGGTTGGAAAAGCACAGTTAATAAATGGAGTGTACAAATTGAACATAAAACAAGAAAGTCTGTTTGTTGGCTCGGCAATGCAGGGAACTAGTATGTTATGGCATAGAAGGCTGGGTCATATCAACAGTAAAGACTTGAACAGTTTGAAGAATGGTACAGTCGAGGGAGTTTCATACCCCGACAAAGAAATTGGTAAATTCAATTGCACTACATGTTGCGAAGGAAAGCAATCACGGCTACCATTCCGACCAAGTGACCATCGAAGCAAGAATGTACTGGAGATTGTGCATGCAGACGTCTGTGGGCCAATGGAGACTCAATCGATTGGTATGTCCAAGTATTTTCTACTGTTTGTAGATGACTTTAGTAAAATGTCCTTTGTCTATTTTTTGAAGAAAAAGAGTGATGTATTTAGCTGTTTCAGAGAGTTCAAATCTTTAGTTGAAAAGCAGACAAATACAAGTATTAAAACACTCAGGACTGATAATGGTACAGAATTTTGTTCCAATGAAATGCAGAATTACTTGAAACAATGTGGCATAGTTCATCAGCGTACAAACCCATATACTCCCGAACAAAACGGTATGTGCGAGAGATTTAACCGTACTGTCGTTGAGCGAGCCAAATGCTTGTTATTTGATGCAGGGCTAGAAAAGTATTTTTGGGCCGAGGCAGTCAACACAGCCGTATACCTGAAAAATAGGTCGCCAGCTTCTGGTCTGAAAGACATGACACCTTATGAGAGATGGACAGGCAAGAAACCTGATCTCAGCCACATAAGACTATTTGGCAGCAAGGTAATGGTGCATGTGCCCAAAGTCAAAAGGCTAAAATGGGACAAGAAATCTGAAGAGTTGATACTTGTGGGATATTCAGAATCAATAAAAGGATACAGATTGTATAATCCTAAAACCAAGCAAATAACTACAAGTAGAGATGTAATTATAATGGAGCAAGAAATGACATGTAAAGAACCGGCTAAAGTGCTTGTTGAAAAGGAAGAGCCAGGTCAAGAACTAGAAAGTCAAAGCACAGATGATGAAAGTACAGAATCTGAAATCACTGTCTTTGACCCAAATGACCCCTCATATGTCAATGAATCTTTAGGCACAAGTTCTACATTAGATGATTCTTACCTTACATCCAATGAAGAAGAAGCTGAAGAACTGACTGCAGTTCCAGAAGTATCCGGCAAGCGCCAAAGAAAACCTGTCCAAAGGTTTGGCTATACCAACCTGTGTATGACCGATGAGCTGCAAACTTGCTGTGATGAAATAACCTATGACGAAGCTGTGAACGGTCCAGAAGCAAAGCAATGGAGGAAGAATTACAAGCATTTCAAGACAATGATGCATGGGAAGTGGTGGATAGAAAAAATCTAACTACAGTGGTTCAGTGTAAGTGGGTGTTTCGAAAAAAACTAGACAGTGATGGTACAGTTCGTTATCGCGCTCGGCTAGTTCCGAAAGGCTTCACCCAGAAAGCTGGCATTGACTACAAAGAGACTTTTTCCCCAGTGCTCCGCTATACTACACTTAGATTGTTGTTTGCTCTCAGTGTTAAATATAATCTAGATGTAACACATCTTGACGTCACTACCGCCACGGGGTCTCATTCGGAACATAGGTTTCATAGCTTGTAAATTTTCTCGATAGGTGGCGCTACCTGTCTGGCCATCGGTGAAACGGTTTATTAATTTGGATTAAAAACCTAAAATACATGAAGATAATGTCCAAAAAATATGTAAATAAATTAGTTTAGGTTAGGTTAGGTTAGGTTAGGTTAGGTTTTTTTTTTTTTTTTTTCCAGCTTTATTTGTTATGTATATGGGTTTTAAATGTTTTTATAAGGATAAGGTTAAAATGTGAGGGGGTTAACTGCATGGGTTGGTAATCCAAGGACAGACCGAGATGTAGTCTGTCCTTAGATCACTTTTGGCCCCCGAGGCGTCAATTTGAGGACTTCCATAGGGGACCAGGGTGGACAGGATTGGATAAAAAGAAACAAGGGAAGGAGAGGAAGAAAGGTATTATAAAGAAAGGTGAGGAAAGGAAAAGGAAGGAGATATATATACAATATGTATATATACGGTATTTATAAATATATATATATATATTAATATTTTTAGTTAAAAAAATTTACATTGGGTTATGTTTATTACATAAAACTAGAGCATAACAGTTATGCTAATACCTAATGGGTCTATTATTATTAAGATTTTGTAAGTTTGTATACATTGAGTATAAATATTTACATTGATATCTTTGTTATGTTAATATTACAGAAACATTGAAAATTATTTATTAAGAAATGTTTTTTTTTTTTTTATTTTTTTTTTTATTAGTTATATGTGTTAGTTATTATTACAAAAGGTAATCTTGAGGTCCTTCGCAAGTCCAGATTATTATTATTATTATTATTATTATTTATTTATTTTCAGGCTACACATGGCCCATAGTACAAATACCTTACAGACTAGCATACATATGACAATTTAAAAATAAAATATATACCTTAAAGGCTAACATACATACAATAGCAATATATTTATTTATTAATAGGCACTATTTTGTCAGCGTAGTGTTGCGCAGCTTGGTGTCAGGTAGCCGTCCACGAAACCGATGATACACAACACCCCTCGGCCAAAATTCTTCTTTCGTGAAGGTCGACAGCTGTTCGGTCGGAACCCTTACCACAAACGAATTGAAATTCGTATTATGACGAGATTCCAACCGTTCGACCCTCAGTGAGAACTTGGTCTTTATACGGATGTACTCTACAATCTCCTCGACCTTTGTAGAGTAATGCAGCCGGGACACGTACAGCAGCGTCACTGGTATCGCGGGACGAAGCAGATGGTTCGGTCCAGTCGGTGCGGTGCCGCACTGGTTACGAGTGGAGGGCTTCCTTTTCTTCTTCTCAACCTTGGTAAAGCCCTCCTCATCACACTTATCGGCCTGTGATGCCAGCTTCTTCGGAGCAGCCATAAGATTGTTCTTTCCAGCGGCTGCTGCAGCATATGCACGTGTTGGAGTTGACGTCAACACGCTTGATGTTTCTTGCGGTGCTGCGGGCGGAGCGGCGGGGCGCGCAGTAGCGATTAGTAGTAGATTAGTTGGGTGAGCTCAGTCAGTCTTCTTCTAGCAATTTCAGGCATCCGGTCCACCAGACCCAGGCCTAAGGTCATTAGGTCACGTTATCTAATCAGGTCACCGGGCTCTGGCCCAATGGGTTCGGGTTCCGGGTTGGGGTGTCCGGGCTGCAGTCCAAGAGTACAAGGTTTTCTGACTCCGGTGCGAGGTCCATGTCCTCTTCTGGTCCGATGTGACAGGGCAGCGGTCCAGCTTCCAAGGCTTGGTGTTCGGGTGCCGGCCCATTTTCCCAGCCTTCGGCCCGAGTCTCTGGCCGTCGACCCGCAGTCTCCGGGCTTCGGCCTTAGGTCAGCAACCTTTGACCCTCTGCGTCCCTGCCAGTTTTCGGACCGCTACCTCCAGCCCAAGTGCCCGGTCCCCATTTTATCCTCCCTCCTCCCATCCTCCGCCGTGGAAAAAGCGGAGACCTTTTAACAATTTTTAAAATTTTTAACGTTTTTGAATTTTGACATATAAGTATAATTTTGTATCCTCACCAGTCGAGTATGCTAACCATACTCGCTGGTGACCGGATCTTCTTAGGCCTAAATTTTATTATGTCGAAGAACGACTGTCATTATTTTGTCGGTTTTTTTTTTTTTTTTTTTTTTTAGCTTTATTTATTTTGTTTGTTTTTAAAGTGTTTTGGGTAAAGTTAGGTTAGTGTGGAAGGGATAATATTCATGGGTTGGTAATCCAAGGATAGACCGAGAAGTGGTCTGTCCTTGAATCACTTTTGGCCCCCGAGGCGTCGATTTGAGAACTTCCATGGGGGGCCAGGGTGGATAGGGAATAAAACAGGTGCAAGGGAAAGAGAGGAAGAAAGGTTTATGCAGAAAAGTAAGGAAAGGAAAGGAGAAGGAGATGTTATAACGATAAATATATATATACTTTTTTTTTTTTTTTTTTTTTTTCCATTTATAATGTACATATAGTCAATGTTAGCTATAACTAATATTATAGTATAGATACAAATGATTTTTAGATTGTAATTATATTAGATAGTTATGACTTATATATATATTTTACACAATACAGTACACAGTACAAATTGTAAAAAGAAATTATGGCATGAAAGTATGGGCATGCGGCAACATTGGGGCAGGTCCAGTTGGGTCCACTGTTGGGTTGCGGTATCGGGCATCCGGTGCTCCAGTCCCAGGCTTAGGCATCGGGCATTAGGCATCTGGTCCAAACTTCGGGTCGAGTCACCGGGCTCTGGCCCGGGGGAGTGGGGGAGGGGTTCGGGTTCGGTCTTGGTGAGTTCGGGCTTCAGTCCAGGGTGCAAGGGTTTCAGACCGAGGTTTGGCCCGAGGTCCTAGAGTCCTCGCCATCTGGTCCAGTATGTCAGGGCCGCGGTCCAGCTTCGAGGGCCTGGTCTTTAGGTTCCGGCTCATTTTTTCCAGCCTCAGGCCCAAGCCTTCGGGCTCCGTCCCGAGGTTTAAAGGCTCCGAACTGATATGCGGTCGCTGGCCCTCTGTGTCCAGGCCCACCCTCCAGCTCAAGTGTCCGGCGTTGTTGGGTTCCAGCCCAGACCTCCGGCCTCCAGCCTCCACCCCGTCCGATAACCACCTCCAGCCCAAGTGCCCGGACCCAAGCTCGATGTCATCCAGTCTCCAGTGTCTGACCCGATGCCTTCAGCCCAGGTCAACCGCCCGCTCGAGGTCTTCGTGATTTTCTTCTTGTCTTCTTGCCCAATGGAAGAAGTATTATATTTATATAATTATTATTAGTTTTTGTTTTTTTTTTTTTTTTAAATATATGTTTTTTTTTTTTTAATATGTATATATATATATATATATATATATATATATATATATATATATATTTTTTTAACCGTTTTTATGTAAAGTAAATTTAAATATACATTAGAATACAACATTAGAGTACAACTTAAATATACATTAGAATTATTTACATTGGGTCATAACATTACAGTATTATATTACACACTATAGACTTATGTGGAGTCATAATATTTAATATTATTATGTACAGCTTACAAATAATTCTTAGTGATTTTTTTTTTTTTTATTATTTTTTTATTTTTTTATTTTTTTTTTTTTTTATTTTTTTTAACCATTTTTATGTATAGTAAATTTAAATATACATTAGAATACAACATTAGAGTACAACTTAAATATACATTAGAATTATTTACATTGGGTCATAACATTACAGTATTATATTACACACTATAGACTTGATACTTATAACTTAACAATAACTAATTACTTACTACGTGTACTTAAGTATGAATTATAAATATTTACATTGACTCTGATATGTACAGCTTAAGAATAATTGTTAGCATTGGCTCTTAGTGATACAAATATTACACAAATATCTTATGCACAGTTATTTTTTTCCAATTAAATTTAAACAGTAACTGATTAATAACTATATACAACTACAATTGCCCTATACTATATACAATAGACAATAGAATATGATGAACCTAGTGGACCGCCGGTCCCCGGCACCCGGCCTTACAAGAGTACCACGGGCCGGGAACCTAGGACCGTCGGTCCGCATTATCAAAGTAAGGCATATAATTAAATTTGTAGAACTGGTTATTTTGTTTTATTCGCGGTCTACCCCTGATCGGGCGGGTCGTTGAAGTTTTTAAGATTTTTGTAGATGTGTTCGATAAACCCGACGAAGGCCTTGATGGTTTTTGGTTTTCTGGCCAGGTAGCCCAGGTCGTATGGGTCCACCGGGGGCTCCCTGGTTGAAGTCGGAGTGACCTGAACCAGGAAGTCCTCCCTGCGTCGAGCAAACCTGTCGCAATACCTGACAAGGTGATCGGGATCTTGGGCTCCACCGTCGCAAGGGCAGGCATCACTGTTTTTAATTTTGAATCTTTTCAAGTACGTGAGATGTGCGCCGTGCCCCGTCAGGTACTGCGCCAGGAAAAAGGATGGGTTCGTCATGCCGAATAGGTTGTGGATGGCCTGTACCGTTGGCAGCAGCCCTCTCGTCCACGACCCCTGGGTGGCCGACTGGTACCTCTCCTCCCAGGCTTCCCGAAGTTGGTCCTTCGATTTCTTTTTGGGGAAGGATAGTGGGAAGAGTGAGTAATCCGGGGCCTTGTGCAAGGCGCAGGCCCTGCCCGCCTCCCCATCCGCCAGTTCATTGCCGGCGATGCCGCAGTGGGCCTTGACCCACGCGAACCGGATCCGCCCCCCGTCGTGGTGGATAGTCTTGTGGATCTCGACCACAAGCGGGTTTAGGCTGCTCCGGTCGCCCATAGCCTTAAAGGTTAGGTTAGGTTAGGTTAGGTTAGGTTAGGTTAGGTTAGGTTGGGGTTCCCAGCAGTGTTGGCTTCCTCGCAGCGATCCCCGGGCAACGTCTCGTCTGACCACCGTAACGGAGTGGCAGACAGGCGGCTAACGAACACTGTGCGATCGTATACTCTCAGAGCGTATAAGTACGATCATTGTCGTTCGACGAAATGTCGAAACCATTGCGGGACGCCTCCGGGCGTTTCATAAAAAAAGGCCCTTCTCAGGGCCAACCCAAAAAGGCCCTTCTCAGGGCCACCCCCGACGACGCTTCGGCGTCGGAGGCTAGCCGTGCACCATCTGCGGCAAGCCTGATTTGCAGGGAGGAGGACCTGTCGGGATCCGACAGTGACGCCTTTGTGGCGGAGCTGCCGGACCGACAGGCGAAAAAGCGGGCCTATTTGAGGCAGAGTTCGGAGGGCTCTTCGGATTCAGCCAAAAGTGGCCCAAAAAAGAAGAGCAAGGCTGTAAAGCCTGCTAACCCTGCCCTGGCTTGCACTAGCCACGACGTAGGTCTGCTGGACGCCCAACGACAGCTAAACGTGGCGAACAGGGCACGAATCCAACAGGAGTTGGAAGAGGAGGTTGCCGCTAAGGAGGCACAGGCACGCGCGCGCAGAGCCAAGGCCGACTATGGTGCGTCAAGCGTCTCCTACACAGGCCACTCCTTAGCGGAACTAGAAAAGATGGCCGAAGAGGACCAAGAGGAAATTGCTAGGGTCGCCTCAAAGTCCTCGAATTTGAAGGGGACCTTTCAAAAGGCCCTCAAGTGCCGGGCTGCCAGTCTTCGCAGCATCATCGGAGAGTTGGTGCAGCGCACAACCACCGATGAGGTAAGACAGCTCCAAAAGAGGGTGGACTGCCTAACAAAGGAGGTAAGCGAGCTTCATACGAAGCTCGCTGAAGCTGTGGGGCGGCCTGCCCAGGCCCCAACTGCTACAATGTCGGTGGATCTCTCCTCTTCCAGCCTTGAAGAAACTATCCGCAAGGTTGTGATGGAGGAGAGAGCTTTCACGCGGGCTTGCTTCGCGGGCATTGAGGACAGGCTTCTGCCTGAAAAGCGCGTCAGGCCGCCGTTGGCGGCGGACAGGACTGCTCCTGCCTCTGCCTCTGCCCCGACTGTGATGCCTGCTCCCACGACCCCTAAGCCCACAAAGGGCAAAGGGAAGGGGAAAAAGACGGTGGCTGCTCCAGCTACGACTGAGGTGGCGGCAACCTCGTCCCAGAAGGAAGACGCCTTTCTTCCCTCCAGCACTCCGTCCAATAAGTGGACTGAGGTGATTAGGAGAAAGAAGAAAGGCGCCAAAAAGGCAGTGGTGCCTGTTGCTCCTGCCAATGTCCCCTCCGGCCCGTCCAAAGGGACGAGCAAAGGAGGGGGGAAAAGCAAGGGGGAGAAAACAGCCCCTAGGCCGAGTGGGAAGAAACTTGTTCCTCCCAAAACCGCGGCCGTCGTAGTGACGCTCACTCCGGAGGCCATGGATAAGGGCGAGACGTACGAATCCGTCCTGAAAAGGGCTCGTACCAGCGCTAACCCAGCCACACTGGGTATTGGCCTGGTGACATGCCGTCGGACCCAAACTGGAGCTCGGCTCTTCGAGTTCCCAGGGGCCCAGGGCGGTACCAATGCGGACCTCTTCGCAAGTAAATTGCAAGAGGTCATAGCGGACGCGGCCAAGGTTGCCAGGCCAACAAAGACCGCGACATTGGAAGTGACCGATCTCGACGACTCGGTCACAAAAGAGGAGGTGGTGGCAGCAGTTGCCGCTACAGGAGGCTGTGACGCGGCAGCAATACGGGGCGGGTCTATCAAGCCTGGTCGTGGCGGTCTGGGTGCTATTCGCCTGGAGTGCCCGGTCGTTGCGGCAAAGGCCGTACTGGCCAAGAGGCGGCTCCCCGTAGGGTTTTGTGTGGCTGTGGTCCGGGCACTTGAGGACAGGCCTTTCCGCTGTTTCAGGTGCTTCGGAGTAGGACACACCAGAGCTCTGTGCCCATCCCGAGTGGACAGGTCGGAGCTCTGCTACCGCTGCGGGGAAGCGGGGCACAAGGCATCAGAGTGCGGTGTTGCTACACCGCGCTGCGCGGTGTGCACCGCCAGTGGCCGCCCAGCTGGCCACGTGATGGGGGGGAAGCAATGCAATCCTCCCCCAAAGAAGGGACAAGCGCAGGCGTCAATCCGTCCCGCTGCTGCCGCCGCCACCGTTGAGGCTGTCGAGCCTTCGCAACAGGCTGAAGAGGGCAATGCGATGGACCAATAATGAGAGTGGCCCATCGCATTCTACAGGCGAACACCAACCACTGCAGAGCGGCCCAAGACCTGCTGGTGCAGACTATGGCTGAGTGGTTGGTAGACGTTGCGGTTGTCACCGAGCCATACTCTGTCCCTAGCCGCTGGCTAGGGGATCGGGACGGCTTGGTGGCGCTTGTGGCGCGGTCTTCCACGGACTCCCCTTCCCTCTCGCTTTTAGAGAGGGGACCGGGATACGTGGCCGCCGCGTGGGGAGACATAGTCTTTGTCGGGGTCTATTTCTCCCCAAATCGACCACTCTCGGACTTTGAGGACTTCCTTGGAGTCCTCACCGCAGTGGTGTCAAGGGTGGCGCTCCGTCAGGTCTCCGTTCTGGGAGATCTGAACGCCAAATCGGTGGTTTGGGGTAACCCAGCCACCGACCCACGTGGGCGGGCGCTTGAGTTGTGGGCGGCCTCAACCGGGCTCTCCCTTCTAAACAGAGGGGAGGTCCATACGTGCGTGCGGCGGTGTGGTGGGTCAATTGTGGACGTCACTTTTGCCTCGCCCACGCTAGCAGCGCGTGTGAAAAACTGGCGGGTGGATACGGCGGAGACCTTCTCGGACCACCGCTACGTGCGGTTCGAGATCTCCACCCAAGGTCCCCAGAGAACGGCCTCTCCGGGCCAATCACCGTTTCCTCGGTGGGCCTTAATTCGCCTGGACAGGGAGGCAGCGAAGGAGGCGGCGTTCGTCCAGGACTGGTTTTCGCCTGACGTAAATGTCCTGGACGTAGACGCCGCCGCGTCACAGCTGAGGGAGTCGTTGACTGAGGTATGCAATTCAAGCATGCCTCGGTCTCGTCGCCCGCCTCCCCGACGCGCTGTCTATTGGTGGTCGGAGGAATTGGCGAGGCTTCGAACTGCCTGTGTAGTGGCTCGAAGAGAGTACGCTCGAAGCCGGCGCCGGCGAATACGCGACGGGGCGAATGAGGACCGTCTTCACGACCTGTACGTAGAGGCAAAGCGGGTCCTCAGGAAGGAGATGCTCGCCGCCCAGGACTCGGCGCAGGCTGAGCTGCTGGAGGGCCTCGACGGAGACCCTTTTGGGAGGCCATATAAGGCGGCGCGGAACAAACTGCGTCCCTTCGGCCCCCCCGTATCGGAGACCCTAGAGCCGGCAGTGCTGGATGGGGTCGTACGGTCCCTGTTTCCAGGCAGGGCCGACGCTTTCACCCCACCAGTAATGGACCCTCCGGAGGGGGCGGTTCAGGAAGAGGAGGACCAGGAGGCCCCTCCTCTCACCGGGGCCGAAGTTCGCACGGAGGTGCTTCGCCTTCGTGCGAAAAAGACGGCCCCAGGGCCAGACGGCGTCCCAGCAAGGGTGGTGGCTATAGCCGCCACCGAAATGGAAGAAAGGTTTCGGGACCTCTTTGACGCGTGTTTCGCGTCGAGAAGGTTTCCGAAACCGTGGAAGGAGGGGCGTTTATGCCTCCTCCGTAAGGAAGGACGCCCGGTGGACTCCCCCTCGGCATACCGACCCATCGTTCTGCTCGATGAGGTCGGTAAGATGTTCGAGGGGATCATCGCCACCCGCCTGAAACACCACCTGCGGGTGGTTGGGCCGGACCTGTCGGACGCTCAGTTTGGTTTTCGACCTGAGCGTTCGACAATTGACGCCCTCACCCTATTAAAGGGTATGGTGAAGGAGGCGATGGATGCTGGGGACGGGGTGTTGGCTGTATCATTCGATATAGCCAACGCCTTCAACACCCTTCCCCATGCGACCGTCCTCAAGGCACTCCGGTTTCACGGAGTGCCTCAATATATGAGGGACCTCCTGGCCAGCTACTTGGAGGACAGAGCGGTCCTCGTAGTAGACAAAGCTGGCCAGGTCCGGCGATATCCGGTGGAGTCCGGTGTTCCGCAGGGGTCAGTCCTAGGACCTCTCCTGTGGGATATCGGGTTCGACTGGCTTTTGCGTGGGACCCTCCTCAGGGGCACGAGTGTCATCTGCTACGCGGATGACACTCTCCTCACTGCCCGAGGAGGGAATTTTGGCGAAGCGGCCAGTCTGGCCTCGGCGGGCGGATCTTTAGTCGCTGACAGGATCCGCCGCCTTGGATTGAGGGTGGCGTTGCATAAGACCGAGGCCGTTTTCTTCCACGGGCCTCGGCAGCGCCGTCCGCCTGACGCTCACATCTTTGTGGAGGGCGTCAGGATTGAGGTAAAGACCCAGATGAAATATCTGGGTCTAACGCTCGACGGCAGGTGGCGCTTCAGCCCGCATTTCAGCGGACTGTCGTCGCGGCTGCTAAAGGCGGCGGGGGCCCTCTCATGGCTGATGCTGAATTTGGGAGGGCCAGGCGGGCGATGCCGGCGGCTGTACGCCGGCATCCTAAAGAGCATAGCCCTGTACGGGGCGCCTATCTGGGCAGACTCCCTTCAAAGAAGGGAGAATGCTACAGCCTTGCGGGTGCCCCAGAGGGCCATTGCGCAAAGAGTGGCGCGGACTTACCGCTCGGTAAGCTTCGCAGCAGCGTGCGCTCTGGCTGGCACCCCTCCTTGGGAGCTCGAGGCGTGGGTGCTAGCCAGAGTCTACGAATGGACGGCGGGGCGAAGGGCGCTCGGTGAGCGCCCTGCCCCTGAGGACCGCGAGGCTGTTCGCAAGGAGGCGAGGAATGCCGTCATCCATCACTGGATGGCGGACCTTGCCACCGCAGTGTTCGGCCGTCGAACCCTCGACGCGCTTAGGCCGGTCCTGCGGGACTGGCTTGAGAGACCGCACGGCTTCCTCACCTTCCGGTTGGTGCAGGTGCTGTCCGGGCACGGCTGCTTCGGATCGTACCTTCACCGGATCGGAAGGGAGGAGAGCCCGTCGTGCCATGACTGTGGCGCTGCGGAGGACACGGCGCAGCACACCCTCGAGGTGTGCCCGTCGTGGGCCGAGCGGCGCCGCAGTCTTGTTGCGGCGATCGGGCCGGACCTCTCGCTTCCCGCCGTGGTAAATGCCATGTTGGGGAGCGAGGAGGCGTGGGTGGCGGTCGCCTCCTTCTGTGAAGACGTCATGTCACAGAAGGAGGAGGCGGAACGCGCGCGCGAGGACGATCCTCTCGCGCCGCTTCTCCGCCGAAGGAGAGGCAGGAGAAGGCGGGTGGTCGACCACTCTCTTCCCCCCCGGTGATAAGCGGCGGGCGAAAGGCGCGGGGGCGCCCTCGCCCGCACTGCACTGCTTATCACCCAGCTGAGCGAGGATGACCGAGCACTCACAGTCATCCTCGAGCCCCTTCCCGCATGTGGGAGGGGCGTGAAGGGCCCGCCGCTATAAGGCGGGCAAACGCCGGTGGGGAACTGGAAGCAAAGGCTATGCCGATTCCCAGAACCCCACCATCAAAGGCGATGCGGGAGTGCCGCTGGGTTATTTAGTGGGTATACCGGGAGTCACTTCTCCCGGGAGTCCCACATACCCCTCCCGTCCCCCGACGTGGAGGGGATGCGTAATGCATTTTTCCCAGCGAAAAAAAAAAAAAAAAAAAAAAAAAAAAAAAAAAAAAAAAAAAAAAAAAAAGGTTAGGTTAGGTTAGGTTAGGTTAGGTCTCCCGTGTCGGGTTTCTGGTCCCGCATCGGGCGCGTCCCCAGGTGGTGGATAGGGGAACGCCTCCCAGATATGGGGGGTACCGGCTTCGGCCGGCGCGAACCAAAACCAGAGCGCGGCAGGTTTTGTCAACTCGGCGGACCTGTCGGGCCAGATGAGGTAGGCCATATGGCTCAAGACCTCTTGTATTCGCCGCTCTGCCTACTCCTCCTCGAAGGAATGGACCAGAGTGGCTCGAGTACCTGAGGCGAAGATAGGGGTGCCTAGACCGGCGGGGCGTTTGCCCGGGTCAAAGGGCATAGGGTCGTCGGGGCATGTTGCCCGGATCCGTTGGGTTTTTCCCGGGTTGTAGCCTGTCATCACGACAACCCGGGCAGCGCATTTGTGCCGTGCGCTGGGTCCCGTAATCCTGGGAGAAGAGGATCCTGGACGTTGAGCCTGTGGCAGACCACCCAGGCAACACATGTCTTTGGCCTCGGATTCCAGGCACACGGGGGGCCCGTGGAGTAGCCGGTCCACGGGTTATTCGGCTGCGGGCGAGCGGCTTAACCCTCGCTCAACGGCGACGTGGGGGGTACGGGGGGCAGGGCAGGCGGCGGGCTCGGTGTGTTTTTCACCTTGCCCGTACCGTCTCGTCAAGGATCCCGTGCCAGTCTGCCCGAAAGGGAAGTGGCGTCTCCACTATGGCTGGTAGGAAACCCTGGGGTTGTCGATTGGCACCTCCCCAGATGGGGCTCCAAGGAGGGTGGGGTAACTACCGGCTGAAGTATTTTGCATACAATGGATGTATACTCAAGTGCAAAAAAAACAAACCTGAGAGAGGTCCGAGTGGTAGTCGCGAGGCTGCCCGAGGACGGAGCACGGGAGTTGGCGCCTCCGAGGAAAAAGCGCGCCGTTAGTGTGTCGGGGAGTTGCACCTCTCTGGAGGCCATAGGCCTTGACGAGGAGCGCTCCCGCAGTAGCCTGGAGGAACACTCCGATGCCTCCACTTTGTCGGCGGGATCCCGTCGGTCGACGCGCCTGCAGTTTTTGCGGACGCCTCGCCCGGCGGTCGAGCCCGGAAAGAAGGAAAAGAAGAGGAAGAAAGGAAAGGGGAAGGCCGGGCAATACACCTCGGCAGGGACTAGCCTTGCGGACCTGGCCCTATCCCTGTCCACAGAAGCGCTGCAACCCGAGGAGGAGGAGCGGATTGCGGCGCTCTCAAAAGAGGCGTGCGCCGCCAGTATGGCTGTTGGCGCTGCTCCGGTGTCGGAAGACCCGGAAATGACGGCGGAAGGCCTCCAGGTAGCAGCAAATAAGCACCTGGAGGTGATCTTGGAGGTGGCTAAGAAGTCAAAACACCTCAAGGGCACCTTCCAAAAGGCGCTTAAGGACGCAGCCAGCGCCCTTCAGAATTTGACGGCTCTTGCCGTGAGGCACTCCGTCTCTGATGAGACGAGGTTGCTCCAGAAGGAAAACTCGGCCATCCGGAGTGAGCTGGCGCAAATGCGACAGCAGATGGCTGAATTGCGTCGGGAGATGGAGGCGGAGAAACGAAGTCCGGCACCTATGGATACGACTCCGTCTCCATCCGCTAGGGTGGTCCCCTTACAACAGCGGGACCAAAATGGGGAAGATCCAGCCCTGACGGAGTTCCGACGCTCCATAGTGGCGGAGGTGGGCGCAATTTTAAACGCCCGCATCGAGGGCCTCGAAGACCGCCTCCTGCCGGCCAAGTCTCTGCGGCCACCTCTGGCCGTCGACAAGAAGGCGACCGCACCGACGCCCGCCACGGCCGCCAAACCCGGCAAGGGAAAGGGCAAGGGAAAGAAGTCCTCCCCCCCTCCTCCTGCACCTGCCACGGCTGCGCCCATCGCCGGGCCGTCTTCGGCGCCGACGCCACCGCTACCAAGCCGTAAAGGAAAGCCCGCGTCAGCCGAGCCGGCTAAGGAAACTTGGGTAACGGTGACGAAACGGGGGAAAAAGAAACCGGCCGTCGCCACGGCTGCCCCTCCCTCGACACCGAAGAAGGCACCACGCAAAGCCGCGGCAAAAAAACCGCGAAAGTTGGTGGCCCCGAAAACTTCGGCGGTGGTTCTCACCCTCTCCACGGAGTCCGTGAAGAAGGGTGTCACCTACGGGTCGCTCATAGAGAGGGCCCGTGGGGTCATCATCCCCGCCGAACTCGGCATCATGTCGGTGCGGCCACGGCAGACGGCAGCGGGGGCCCGCATGTTCGAATTTGAGGGCCCCCAAAACAACGAAAAGGCCGACCTCTTCGCGGCCAAACTAAAGGAGGTGGTGGCGGAAGCGGCGACAGTCGTCCGCCCTGTCAAAAAATCCGAACTCCGGATAACAGGGCTGGACGACTCTATCACGTCGCAGGAAGTCGCCGCCGCCGTTGTCGCGAAGGGAGGGTGCAGCGCTGAGCAGGTCCGGGTCGGTGCCATTCGCCCAGGCCCTGGTGGTGCGGGATGCACCGTAGTGCACTGCCCCGTCGCCGCAGCTAGGGCACTGGCAGATGCCGGGCGCATAATCGTCGGGTGGAGCTCTTGCCACGTTCGCGTGATCGAGCCCCGCCCGATGAGGTGCTTCCGGTGCATGGGAATCGGCCACACCAAGCCGCTCTGCCCCTCTCAGGTGATCCGCGAGGATCTATGCTTCCGCTGCGGCAGGAAAGGCCATGACCGGGCCACTTGCACAGCGGAACCGAGATGTGCCGTCTGCACATCAGCCGGTAGACCCGCAGGCCATGTAATGGGGGGGAAGAAATGTAACCCCCCCCCAACGAGAGGCAAGGCGGCACCGAGGCCTACGCCTGGGACGCCCAGAACCGGCCAGGTAGCTGGTGCGCCGGAGGAGGTTATGTCGGACTAATGGCTTTGGGTCCCAAGTCATTGCTCCAGGCGAACCTTATGAGGTCTGCCAGAGCCCAGGACCTTTTCTCCCAGGCTCTGGCGGAGTATCACATTGACGTCGCCGTCGTCTCAGAGCCGTACCTGATACCAGACCGACCGAACTGGTTGGGGAGTCGGGACGGCCTCGCGGCGATAACCTCCTCCGGCAGTTTACCCCTCTCACTCCTCGAGAGGGGTGCCGAGTTCGTGGCGGCCTCGTGGGGTGGATTAGCGATTTTCGGAGTTTATTTCTCCCCTAATCGCCCACTCCACGAGTTCGAGGCCTTTCTACAGGCTTTGTCGGCCGCGTTACGGCGTGTTGCTCCCCGTCAGATCATTCTGATGGGGGACTTCAACGCCAAGTCCGTCGCATGGGGTGGTCGTGCGACGGACTGCCGCGGTCGAGCCATGGAAGCCATGGCGATGGCGACAGGTCTGTCCCTGCTGAACAGGGGCAGGACACACACGTGCGTGCGACGGCGGGGCGGGTCAGTGGTGGACCTTACGTTCGCCTCTCCTGCCGTTGCAGCTCGCACGAATAACTGGCGCGTCCTGTCGGTGGAGACTGGGTCCGACCACCGGTATATCCGGTTTGAGTTGGACTCAGTCTCCACCCATCGCCCCACGTCGACCGCCATGCCAGGGTCAAGACCGCGCTGGGCGCTGGCCCGGCTTGACCGAGACATGGCGCACGAATCCGCGCTTGTTCAGGACTGGTTCTGTCCCCCCTTGACGGGCGCGGACGTAGATGGATCCGCCTCCCAGCTCCGCCAAGTTTTGACGGAGGTGTGCGACGCGTCGATGCCGAGATCTCTTCCCCCTCCTCGTCGCAACTCGGTCTTCTGGTGGTCGGCAGAAATTGCAGACCTGCGCTCCGCCTGCACTGCTGCACGGCGGGCGTATACCAGGAGCCGAAGACGCAGAATCCGCGATCAGGAGAGGGAAGACATCCTATACGCCGGGTACCTGGAGGCGAAGAAGCGCCTCCAGATAGCAATCGCCGTCGCGAAGGATGAAGCCCGGGTGGCGATGCTGGAGAGTCTGGACAGGGACCCGTGGGGGAGACCGTATCGGGCTGCGCGTAACAAGCTGCGCGCCCATGGTCTCCCACTCACCCAGACCCTCGAGCCAGCGATGGTGGAAGCGGTGGTCGGTGCGTTGTTCCCCGGTTCTGACCCGGACTTCGTGCCGCCGTCGATGACTCGGCCGGATCCTGCTGAGGACCCAGCTGACTCCTTTCCACCAGTCTCGGGGGCGGAGGTGCAGGCTGCTGCGCTCCGCCTCCGGAATAAAAAGACGGCACCAGGACCGGACGTGGGTCGCTGACCGCCGTGCCCTCGACGTGCGCCGCCTGCGGGCACTGGGCTGATGGTGGATGGGGTTCTGATCCCGGTTTCATCCACCATCCGGTACCTTGGGCTTGTGCTTGACGGAAGGTGGCGGTTTAAGGCCCATTTCCGTCAGCTCGCTACCAAGCTCAATGCGACCGCGGGTGCTTTGAGCCGGTTACTGCCAAACCTGGGTGGTCCGTCGACGGCTCCTCGACGACTATACCTAGGGGTGGTCCGCTCGATGGCACTTTACGGTGCCCCGGTGTGGCATGACGCCCTCTCGTCCGAGAACGTGACAGTCCTGCGGAAGGCTCAAAGGGTGCTAGCCCTGCGTTTAGCGCGAGCCTACCGCACCACCTCCACCGATGCTGCGCTGGTCCTGGCCGGCAGCCTCCCCTGGGATCTCGACTCCCTGGTCCTCGCCGCGTTGTATCAGTGGCGAGGAGACCAAAGATCCCAGGGCAATAGGCCCGCACCGACGGAGGTGGAATCGGAGAAGACACAGCTCACGGAGCTAGCCCACGAGCAGTGGCGCCGTAGACTGGCCAGTAGTCACTTTGGCGTCCGGATCATCAGTGCCGTACTCCCCGTTCTCAAAGAATGGGTTGAGCGATCACACGGCCAGGTGACATACCGGATGTCGCAGGTGTTTACGGGCCACGGGTGCTTTGGGTCATACCTCTGCCGCATTGGCAGGGAACCCACAACCCGATGCTGGCACTGCGATGCTCCGGAGGACACGGCACAGCACACCCTCGAGGTGTGCCCGGCGTGGGTCGCTGACCGCCGTGCCCTCCAAGCACACGTGGGGACCGACCTCAGCCTGGGCTCCATAGTCCGGCGTATGGTCGACGACAGGGAGGCTTGGCGAGCCATGGCCGCATTTTGCGAGCGGGTGATCGCCGAAAAGGAGAGCGCGGAGCGAGAGCGAGAGGCTGCGGCTGACGCACTCCTTATGCGCCGAAGGCGTACTGGGCGCAGGAGGAACTTCCACCACCTGCACATGCCCCTCCCTGTGCCTCGGGTCGCGGACGCGGGGGCGTCCGCTTCCCACTAAGAGGCGCGATGGTGTGTAATGCGTTCTACGCATCATCGGGACATCAAGCCGGAGGACACCTCCTCCTCCGGCGCTGAAGGCAGGGGCTTTTGCCCTCTTCAGATCGGGTGAGACCGTGTGTCGGTCTAGTCAGTGAGGGGCCGCGAATGTGTGCTTATGGCGCTGACTCGTGGCCCCGAACTCATGGCTCCCGAGAACGCCGCTGGTTTTTAGTGGGTATGCCCCGTTCGGGGAGAGTCCCACATAACCTGCTGCCCTCCCCCGAGGGCGGCAGATATGCGTAAGGCATTTTCCAGCGAAAACAAAAAAAAAAAAAAAAAAGGTTAGGTTAGGTTAGGTTAGGTTAGGTTAGGTTAGGTTAGACCTGTCGGGTCGCCGGCCAAGAAAAAGGTGCCTACCTCCACCACGGTACCACGTACTCCTCGCCCACTTCCCCCGGCACCCGCATCAATGGATGTGGGATGGGCGGAAGTCGCGCAAGGAAGGAAGAAACGCCGACGCCGGCGAAAGAAGAAGAACCCGCACGTCGGACAACAGTCCGCTCAGCAGTCCGCTCAGCGACCTAGCAAGCAGGACCGGCGGCCACGGGACACACAAGCGATCCCGAAGAAGAAGAGGAAAAAGCCACTAGAGAGGCGAATAAAGCCCCCACGCACGTCAGCGGTGGTTGTGACGCTGACGGAGAAAGCGGCGCCCATGAAGCTGACTTACCGCTCGTTCCTAAACGAGTCGAAGTATCGAGTCAATACCGAAGCCTGTGGTATCATACTCGGCTCCATAAGGATCCGACAAGCAGCCACTGGAGCAAGGATCTTCGAGATTGAAGGTGACCGAGATGGGTCCAAGGCTGATGCCCTAGTCGCCGAGTTCAGACGACTGTACCCGGAGGAGCTGGTAAAGTTCTCTAGGCCAGTGAAACTGGCGGAAATTCGCGTATCTGGCCTAGATGATTCAGTCGACGAAGAAGAGGTTGCCACACAGCTCGCCAAGCAGGGTGGCTGTTCCAGGGACCAGGTGACAGTGGGTAATATCCGCTGTTCCTCATCAGGCTCCCTCCAGTGTTGGGCAAAATTGCCCGCAATGAGTGCGAAGAAGCTGGCTCTCGGCCGCTTCTTAATCGGCTGGGTGTCAGCACGCGTAATCCTGCTTGACCCCCGCCCAAGAAGATGTTTCCGCTGTTTGGAGCTTGGCCATGCTCAGCAGCGATGTGGGTCACAGGTGGATCGCAGTGGTCTTTGCTACCGTTGTGGGAAACCTGGACACAAGTCTGCAGCGTGCAGCGACCCGCCGCACTGCGTACTCTGCGCAGCACAGGGCCGCCCGGCAGACCATCGAGTGGGTGCTAAGACATGTGCACCCGCTCCACCCAAAAGAAGGCGACCGCTAGTCGCAAGAGCGACAAGAGCGGCTGATGAGAGCTCCTCGGAGGACGAGGAGTTTGGGGATCGAGCTGGAAGCCCGACATTCCCAACATTAATCCCTCAGTGCTCGGGTGCGGGTGCAACACCCAGCACAGCAGACGAGGGAAGAGATGACGCGCGCGGTGGACCCGCACGCATCTCAAAGAGGAGGGGAGGGACTGAGTCCAGGACATAGACTCCCTGCAGCTCCCGAGTAGAGACTCATTGAAGTCCGACGCGGCGTCGCGATGTGCGGATGTTTATTCAATGATGACTCGATGACTCCGACGTAGACGCGTCAAGAGGTCCCGGTGGAAGGGTTTAGTGGGTATTTCCGTTAAATAGGATGAGTCCCACACACCTCGGCCGCCGCACCCGGCGGCTTGAGACGGTGCGTAAAGGCATTCCAACCACCTTAAAAAAAAAAAAAAAAAAAAAGGTTCCCGTGTCGGGTTTCTGGTCCCGCATCGGGCGCGTCCCCAGGTGGTGGATAGGGGAACGCCTCCCAGATATGGGGGGTACCGGCTTCGGCCGGCGCGAACCAAAACCAGAGCGCGGCAGGTTTTGTCAACTCGGCGGACCTGTCGGGCCAGACGGGGAAGGCCTTATGGCTTAAGACCTCTCGTACTCGCTGCTCTGCCTACTCCTCCGCGGAGGAATGGACCGGAGCGGCTCGAGTACCTGAGGCGAAGATAGGGGTGCCTAGACCGGCGGGGCGTTTGCCCGGGTCAAAGGGCACAGGGTCGTCGGGGCATGTTGCCCGGATCCGTTGGGTTTTTCCCGGGTTGTAGCCTGTCATCACGACAACCCGGGCAGCGCATTTGTGCCGTGCGCTGGGTCCCGTAATCCTGGGAGAAGAGGATCCTGGATGTTGAGCCTGTGGCAGACCACCCAGGCAACACATGTCTTTGGCCTCGGATTCCGGGCACACGGGAGGCCCGTGGAGTAGCCGGTCCACGGGTTATTCGGCTGCGGGCGAGCGGCTTAACCCTCGTCCAACGGTGACGCGGGGGGTACGGGGGACAGGGCAGGCGGCGGGCTCGGTGATGTTGCGCGTTCTGGTCGACGCGTGCTCACCTTGCCCCAACCGTCTCGTCAAAGATCCCGTGCTAGTCTGCCCGAAAGGGAAGTGGCGTCCTCGCTATAGTCGGTGGGAAACCCTGGGGTGTCAGTGGCACCTCCCCAGATGGGGCTCCGTGGTGGGTGGGGTCACCACCGACTGAATATTGAAGACACAGGATATGGCTTGCTCGGAGAATTCAAAATTTTACATATCGACCAACCCCCGAGCGCAAGGCGCTCAAGGCGAGAAAAGAGCAGAGGGTGACGGTGACGTCCTTTTCAGGACGCCCGTCGTCCGACTCGAGAGGTGTTCAACACCACAGGCGGGGCCATCGGGTAGCCGGTTTTTCAGGCCCGGGGACTTCCCCGAGTCTGAGGACGAGGTAACCCATACTGGACAAGACAACGAGGGGATGTCACTTTGTGTTTCCCCCTCCACCGGACGTGACAACCACAACCAGGACGACAGCTTGGAGATCGTGGACTCCTACGAGTCTGCGTCTTCTGGCGTGTCAAGATCGCCGTCTGGCTCACGCACCAGCGGCGGCAGGACAAGACGAGCCGGCAAACGGCGGGCGGATGAGGTCTCCTCAGAACTCACTCCTGCCAAAGTCCCGGCAGATAAAGTAACTGCAGCCCGCAGAGGTCGAGGCCGCCCACCTACGCATGGGGAGTACGTAGGTGTTGGCAGAGCACGCGAACAGTTGCGGGACGAGAAACGCCGTGCAGCGATGGTGGAAGCCGAGGAGGAGGCTTCTCGCCTAGCGGAACGGCTTGCGCACAGGCGCAATAAGAGTGAATTCGCCTCGAGAGATCCCACCGCGGAGGAATTGAGTGGCCAGATCCGGGCTGCCACGGACACTATTATGTTCTGCGTGGCCAAGTCCGGAAACCTGAAGGGCAGCTTCCAGCGTGCCCTGAAGGAGGCTGCCACTTCCATCACGCGTGTGGTCGAAATCCTCAGTGCGAGAACCACTGACGAGGAGACGCGGCGGCTGCAAGCCGCGAACAAGCGCCTAGAGCAGGACGTCGCGGACCTGAAGCGCGTCGTCCAGGAGCTCCGGGCTGAGAGGCTTGCGGACTTGCGTCCAGCAGCCCCAACCGGAACTCTGGCTCACTCCGCCCCCTCAGGGGAGGAGTTCGAGCAGCGCCTCATGCGCCAGATCGGAGGCATGATGGATGCCAAATTGGCGTCCATCTCAGATCGGCTGCTCCCTGAGCCTCGCCTGCGCCCGCCACTTGCTGCGGACGCCCGCAAGGCTCGGGTCGAGCGCCCGTCTGCCGCCGCCGACAAGGTTTTAAAGCAGCCGCCGACAGCAGCACCGCCTAAGTCGCCGAAGACTGCCACCTCTCCCCAGACGGGAAAAGCGCCGTCCGAGGTGTCCGCCCCTGTGGCCACGACCTCGACTGCCGGTGCGGTCCCCGCCGGGGAGAGGAAGAGGCGAAAGCGGAACAAGCGGAAGACGGTCCTTAACCAGGGCCAGGAGTCTGTGCCCGCTTCCGCCTCCCAAGTCGGGACTTCCCGCCCGACAACCCAGTCCGCAGCTGGCCCTGGAGCCGAATCGTGGACACAGGTTGTTCGGCGTGGGAAAAAGGCGACCTCTAGTGCCGCCCCAAGACAGCAGCCTCCGGTCCAACCCAAGAGGCAAACTGCCCCCGTGATGAAGACTCCGAACCTCCGCCCGCCGAGGACCGCCGCCATTCTGGTGGCGATGCAACCGGGAGTGCTGGAGGCCAAGGTGCATTCATACGAATCAGTGTTGGGCCGTGCCAAGCAGGCAATCAACATCGGTGAACTGGGCATCTCCGGGATCCGTTTCAGGGTCGCCAAAACTGGTGGCAAGGTCCTGGAGATAACCGGTGCCGATAGCGAGGCGAAAGCAGACAAGCTAGCTGCAAAGATGCGGGAGGTCATCCCCGAGGCGATAGCCAAGGTGACCAGGCCGACCAAGAGCGTCGATGTCCGGATTTCGGGACTCGATGACTCCGTAACCAAGGTCGAGGTTGCCGAAGCTGTCGCCAAGGCGGGGGGCTGCGATCCGAAATCGATCCAGGTGGGGTCGATTGGCCGATCCTTCCAGGGCACAGGGGCCTGCATCGTAAAGGTGCCGATCGCTGCAGCCCAGAAGGTGATAAAGGGGAGGGTTCTGGTGGGATGGGTCTCCGCCCAGACCAGGCTAATGGAACAGAAGCCGCTCAAGTGCTTCCGTTGCCTGGAGGTGGGACACGCCCGCGAGAGCTGCCCCTCGACCACCGATCGCAGCACCCTGTGCTACCGCTGTGGTACCCCGGGACACCCAGCCAGGGGATGCACTGCTTCACCGCACTGTCCTCTGTGCGCGGACGCAGGATTGCCAGCGAACCACCGGGTGGGCAGCAAGAGCTGCAAACCGCCCAAGCGTGGCAATCGCGCGGGAAGGACGTTGGCTAGGACTCCAGCCGCAGCGTCCGCGGCCGAAAGGCCCACAAGCATGGAGACAGAGAACGTAGCAGCTTAGGATGGCCTTCAGCGTCCTGCAGGCGAATGTGAACCACTCTGCCGCTGCGCAGGATATCCTCTTGCAGCACGCGGCGGAGTTGTCCATAGACGCGGTACTCGTCTCCGAACCCTATTTCATACCGGCTGACCGGGAGAATTGGGTCGGGGACGTGAATGGACTTTCGGCCATCATGGTGTCAGGGGCGCATCCTATCGACGTGGTAGCCAGGCAGAGCGGTTTCGTCGCCGCCAAGTGCAGGGAGTTTCTGCTGGTGGGGGTCTATTGCCCGCCCAGCCGAACCAGGAGCGAGTTCGAGGCCGACCTGGACCGTTTCGGGTCGGTTCTCCGTCAGTCCACCTTGCCGGTGATCGTTGGCGGCGACTTCAACGCCAAGAACATAGCCTGGGGATCACGTCATACTGACCCCAAAGGGGAGAGTCTGCTGGACTGGGCGGTGTCCAACGGACTTGTGATTGTCAACGTGGGGACCGAGCCCACATGCGTGCGACCGCAGGGGGAGTCCGTCGTGGACATTACGTTCGCGACCCCCACGGTTGCAGCTCGTATTAGTGGCTGGAGAGTGGTCACAGAGGCGGAATAATTGTCGGATCACCGGTACATCCGGTTCGACATCTCCGCCTCCGGTCCCGTGATCCCTCCGAGCGGTACACCCCACGCGACATACCCCCGATGGAGGCTCAGTTGCCTGGATAAGGATACAGCACGGGAAGCTGCGGTCGTCAAGGCCTGGCTGCCTGTAGGTCTGGAGCCCGTCCAAGTGGATGCGGAAGCGGAATGGTTTCGGGAGGCCGTTACGGACGTGTGTGACGCGTCCATGCCTCGGTCCGGACCTTCCCTTCCCCGGCGGAACGTCTATTGGTGGACGGATGAGGTTGCGGAGTTGCGCCGCGTATGTATCGCAGCGCGTCGCGCCTCAGCCAGACACCGAAGACGCAGACGCCGTGATCCGGAGCTGGACGAGCCGCTTTACCAGGCCTACAGAGAGGCGAAGCAGGCGCTCAAGATCGCCATCCTGGAGGCAAAACTCAAGGCGAGGGAAGAACTCCTGGCATCGCTCGATGCCGATCCGTGGGGACGCCCGTACCGCACGGTGCGGGGGAAACTCCGCCCATGGGCGCCCCCGGTCACGGAAAGGCTAGAGCCCGAGTTCCTCCAAAGAGTCGTGTCCACCTTGTTCCCAGCTCAGGTGGAACACACCCCGCCTTCGATGTTGCCACACCCTGTGGCCTCCAGAGAGCCCCCTGACCCCGTCTCTGAGGGCGAGTTCGGCGCGGCACTAGAGCGGTTGAAGGCCAAGAACGTGGCCCCGGGTCCTGACGGGATCCCAGGTAAAATCTGGGTTCTCGTATCGGATATACTGGGTGACCGCCTTCGTAGGCTCCTAACCGCTTGCCTAGAACAGGGGCGCTTCCCGGCGCTATGGAAGGAAGGAAGGCTCGTGCTTCTGAAGAAAGACGGACGTCCGACCGACTCCCCTTCGGCATACCGTCCGATCGTGTTGCTGGATGAGGTGGGCAAGCTCTTTGAAAGAGTCATTGCAAACCGCCTCGTTCGGCACCTGGATACGGATGGGCCGAATTTGTCGGATGTACAGTATGGCTTCAGGAGAGAGCGTTCTACGATCGATGCTATCCTGCGGGTAAAATCGCTCGCCAGCGAAGCGGTGGAGAACGGCGGCGTGCTGTTGGCCGTGTCTATTGACATTGCCAACGCGTTCAACACGCTGCCGTGGACCACGATAAAGCAGGCGCTCCGCTTCCACGGAGTGCCTGTTTACCTGCAGGACACCATTGCATCGTACCTGGAGGGACGAGAGGTTGCGTGTGATTCGGTGGACGGTCGTTTGCGGCACTTGGCCGGATGCGGCGTTCCGCAGGGGTCGGTTCTAGGGCCACTCTTGTGGAACATCGGGTTCGATTGGGCTCTCCGCGGCCAGTTCGTCGCAGGGGTTGGCGTGACGTGTTACGCCGACGATACCCTGCTGACAGCTCGCGGGGACTCATTTGCCGATGCTGCACGTCGTGCGACTGCTGGGGTCGCTGTGATGGTACACCGAATCCGCCTTTTGGGGATGCGGGTGGCGCTGGAGAAGTCTGAGGCGCTGTGTTTTCACGGACCTCGACGTGCGCCGCCCACGGGCACTGGGCTGATGGTGGATGGGGTTCTGATCCCGGTTTCATCCACCATCCGGTACCTTGGGCTTGTGCTTGACGGAAGGTGGCGGTTTAAGGCCCATTTCCGTCAGCTCGCTACCAAGCTCAATGCGACCGCGGGTGCTTTGAGCCGGTTACTGCCAAACCTGGGTGGTCCGTCGACGGCTCCTCGACGACTGTACCTAGGGGTGGTCCGCTCGATGGCACTTTACGGTGCCCCGGTGTGGCATGACGCCCTCTCGTCCGAGAATGTGACTGTCTTGCGGAAGGCTCAAAGGGTGTTAGCCCTGCGTTTAGCGCGAGCCTACCGCACCACCTCCACGGATGCCGCGCTGGTCCTGGCCGGCAGCCTGCCCTGGGATCTCGACTCCCTGGTCCTCGCCGCGTTGTACCAGTGGCGGGGAGACCAAAGATCCCAGGGCAATAGGCCCGCACCGACGGAGGTGGATTCGGAGAAGACACAGCTCACGGAGCTAGCCCACGAGCAGTGGCGCCGTAGACTGGCCAGTAGTCACTTTGGCGTCCGGGTCATCAGTGCCGTACTCCCCGTTCTCAAAGAATGGGTTGAGCGATCACACGGCCAGGTGACATACCGGATGTCGCAGGTGCTTACGGGCCACGGGTGCTTTGGGTCATACCTCTGCCGCATTGGCAGGGAACCCACCACCCGATGCTGGCACTGCGATGCTCCGGAGGACACGGCACAGCACACCCTCGAGGTGTGCCCGGCGTGGGTCGCTGACCGCCGTGCCCTCCAAGCACACGTGGGGACCGACCTGAGCCTGGGCTCCATAGTCCGGCGAATGGTCGAAGACAGGGAGGCTTGGCGAGCCATGGCCGCATTTTGCGAGCGGGTTATCGCCGAAAAGGAGAGCGCGGAGCGAGAGCGAGAGGCTGCGGCTGACGCACTCCTTATGCGCCGAAGGCGTACTGGGCGCAGGCGGAACCTCCACCACCTGCACATGCCCCTCCCTGTGCCTCGGGTCGCGGACGCGGGGGCGTCCGCTTCCCACTAAGAGGCGCGATGGTGTGTAATGCGTTCTACGCATCATCGGGACATCAAGCCGGAGGACTCCTCCTCCTCCGGCGCTGAAGGCAGGGGCTTTTGCCCTCTTCAGATCGGGTGAGACCGTGTGTCGGTTTAGTCAGTGAGGGGCCGCGGATGTGTGCTTATGGCGCTGACTCGTGGCCCCGAACTCATGGCTCCCGAGAACGCCGCTGGTTTTTAGTGGGTATGCCCCGTTCGGGGAGAGTCCCACATAACCTGCTGCCCTCCCCCGAGGGCGGCAGGTATGCGTAAGGCATTTTCCAGCGAAACCAAAAAAAAAAAAAAAAAAAAAAAAAGGTTAGGTTAGGTTCCCGTTCCGTCCGGCTTCCCGCAGCCCCGTCCGCCACTCGTGAGTCGTCGAGCGAGTCGTCGCCGTCCGATTTCTCGGACGACGACGACTGGCTCGAGACGGCTCATGAGCTGCCAGGTGACTGACGGAGTGTCGTTGGTTTTTAGTGGGTATAGGCGCCTGAGCCCGAGTCCCACATAACTCGCCGTCTCCCCCGGGCGGCGAGTATGCGTAACGCATTTTCCAACGTAAAAAAAAAAAAAAAAAAAAAAAAAAAAAAAAAGGTTAGGTTCCCGTGTCGGGTTTCTGGTCCCGCATCGGGCGCGTCCCCAGGTGGTGGATAGGGGAACGCCTCCCAGATATGGGGGGTACCGGCTTCGGCCGGCGCGAACCAAAACCAGTGCGCGGCAGGTTTTGTCAATTCAGCGGACCTGTCGGGCCAGAGGGAAGGCCTCATGGCTGAAGTCCTCTTGTATTCGCTGCTCTGCCTACTCCTCCGCGGAGGAATGGACCGGAGCGGCTGGAGTACCTGAGGCGTAGATAGGGGTGCCTAGACCGTCGGGGTGTTTGCCCGGGTCAGAGGGCACTGGGTCGTCGGGGCATATTGCCCGGATCCGTGGGTTTTTCCCGGGTTGTAGCCTGTCATCACGACAACCCGGGCAGCGCATTTGTGCCGTGCGCTGGGTCCCGTAATCCTGGGAGAAGAGGATCCTGGACGTTGAGCCTGTGGCAGACCACCCAGGCAACACATGTCTTTGGCCTCGGATTCCGGGCACACGGGAGGCCCGTGGAGTAGCCGGTCCACGGGTTATTCGGCTGCGGGCGAGCGGCTTAACCCTCGTCCAACGGTGACGCGGGGGGTACGGGGGGCAGGGCAGGCGGCGGGCTCGGTGATGTTGCGCGTTCTGGTCGACGCGTGCTCACCTTGCCCCAACCGTCTCGTCAAAGATCCCGTACTAGTCTGCCCGAAAGGGAAGTGGCGTCCTCGCTATAGTCGGTGGGAAACCCTGGGGTGCCAGTGGCACCTCCCCAGATGGGGCTCCGTGGTGGGTGGGGTCACCACCGACTGAATTCTGGAAGACAACGGACATGGCTTGCTCAAGGAATGAAATTTCACACATTGCGACCAACCCCCGAGCGCGAGGCGCTCAAGGCGAGAAGGAAGAGGAGGGTGACGGTGACGTCCTTTTCAGGACGCCCGTCGTCCGACTCGAAAGGTGTTTAACACCACGGATAGGACCATCGGGTAGCCGGTTCTTCAGACCTGGGGACTTCCCCGAGTCTGAGGACGAGGTCACCCTCACCAGACGAGACAACGAGGGGACGTCATTCTGTGTTTCCCCCTCCACCGGACATGACAACAACGACAGCTTGGAGATCGTGGACTCTTACGAGTCTGCGTCTTCGGGCGTGTCAAGATCGCCGTCTGGCTCACGTACCAGCGGCGGAAGGACGAGACGCGCCGGCAAACGGCGGGCGGATGAGGTCTCTTCGGATCTCTCCCCTGCCAAAGTCCCGGCTGATAAGGTCACAGCTGCCCGCAGAGGTCGAGGCCGCCCACCTACGCACGGGGAGTACGTAGGTGTAGGCAGAGCCCGCGAGCAGCTGCGCGACGAAAAGCGCCGAGCGGCAATCGTGGAGGCCGAGGAGGAGGCCTCCCGTCTTGCTGATCGGCTGGCGCACAGCCGGAATAGGAGTGAGTTCTCCGTGAGGGATGCCACCGCGGAAGAGCTGAGCGGCCAGATCCGGGCTGCCACGGACACAGTTATGTTCTGCGTGGCGAAGTCCGGAAACCTGAAGGGCAGCTTCCAGCGCGCCCTGAAGGAGGCCGCCACCTCGATTACGCGGGCGGTTGAGATCCTCAGCTCGAGGACCATTGATGAGGAGACGCGGCGGCTGCAAGCTGCCAACAAGCGCCTAGAGCAGGACGTCGCGGACCTGAAGCGCGTCGTCCAGGAGCTCCGGGCTGAGAGGCTTGCGGACTTGCGTCCAGCAGCCTCAACCGGAACTCCAGCTCACTCCGCCCCCTTTGGGGAGGAGTTCGAGCAGCGCCTCATGCGCCAGATCGGAGGCATGATGGATGCCAAATTGGCGTCCATCTCAGATCGGCTGCTCCCTGAGCCTCGCCTGCGCCCGCCACTTGCTGCGGACGCCCGCAAGGCTCAGGTTGAGCGCCCGTCTGCCGCCGCCGACAAGGCTTTAAAGCAGCCGCCGACAGCAGCACCGCCAAAGTCGCCGAAGACTGCCACCTCTTCCCAGACGGGAAAAGCGCCGTCCGAGGTGTCCGCCCCTGTGGCCACGACCTCGACTGCCGGTGCGGTCCCCGCCGGGGAGAGGAAGAGGCGAAAGCGGAACAAGCGGAAGACGGTCCTTAACCAGGGCCAGGAGTCCGTGCCCGCTTCCGCCTCCCAAGTCGGGACTTCCCGCCCGACAACCCAGTCCGCAGGTGGCCCTGGAGCCGAATCGTGGACACAGGTTGTTCGGCGTGGGAAAAAGGCGACCACTTGTGCCGCCGCCCCAAGACAGCAGCCTCCGGTCCAGCCCAAGAGGCCAACTGCACCAACGACGAAGAAGACTCCGAACCTCCGCCCGCCGAGGACCGCCGCCATCCTGGTGGCGATGCAACCGGGAGTGCTGGAGGCCAAGGAGCACTCGTATGAAACCGTGTTGGGCCGTGCCAAGCAGGCGATAGACATCGGTGCGTTGGGGATCTCCGGGATCCGCTTCAGGGTCGCCAAGACTGGTGGCAAGGTCCTGGAGATCACCGGCCCCGATAGTGAGTCGAAGGCTGACACCCTGGCAGCCAAGATGCGGGAGGTTATCCCCGAGGCGATAGCCAAAGTGACCAGGCCGACCAAGAGCGTCGATGTCCGGATTTCGGGACTCGATGACTCCGTAACCAAGGTCGAGGTCGCCGAAGCTGTCGCTAAGGCGGGGGGATGTGACCCGAAATCTGTCCAAGTGGGGTCTATTGGTCGCTCCTTTCAGGGCACAGGCGCCTGTATTGTTAAGGTGCCGGTAGCTGCAGCCCAAAGGGTCTTAAAAGGGAGGGTTCTGGTGGGCTGGGTCTCCGCCCAGACCAGGCTTATGGAACGGTTGCCGCTTAAGTGCTTCCGGTGCCTGGAGGTGGGACACGCCCGCGAGAACTGCCCTTCGACAGCCGACCGCAGTGGCCTGTGTTACCGCTGTGGTAAGCCGGGTCATCCAGCCAGGGGATGCACTGCCTCGCCGCACTGCCCTCTGTGCGCGGACGCAGGGTTGCCAGCGAACCACAGGGTGGGCAGCAAGAGCTGCAAACCGCCCAAGCGTGGCAACCGAGCGGGAAGGACAGTGGCCAGGACTCCAGCAGCACCGTCCGCGGCCGAAAGGCCCACTTCCATGGAGGCAGAAGTAACGGCTAGCTAAGATGGCCTTCAGCGTCCTGCAGGCGAATGTGAACCACTCTGCCGCTGCGCAGGATATCCTCTTGCAACACGCGGCGGAGTGGTCCATAGACGCGGTACTCGTCTCCGAACCCTATTTCATACCGGCTGACCGGGAGAACTGGGTCGGGGACGTGAATGGACTATCGGCCATCATGGTGTCAGGGACGCATCCTATCGACGTAGTAGCCAGGCAGAGCGGTTTTGTCGCCGCCAAGTGCAGGGAGTTTCTGCTGGTGGGGGCCTATTGCCCGCCCAGCCGAACCAGGAGCGAGTTCGAGGCTGACCTGGATCGTTTCGGGTCCGTTCTCCGACAGTCCACCTTGCCGGTGATTGTTGGCGGCGACTTCAACGCCAAGAATATTGCCTGGGGCTCACGTCATACTGACCCCAAAGGGGAGAGTCTGCTGGACTGGGCGGTGTCCAACGGACTTGTTATCGTCAACGTGGGGACCGAACCCACATGCGTGCGACCGCAGGGGGAGTCCGTCGTGGACATAACGTTCGCGACCCCCGCGGTTGCAGCTCGTATCAGTGGCTGGAGAGTGGTCACAGAGGCGGAAGAATTGTCGGATCACCGGTACATCCGGTTTGACATCTCCGCCTCCGGTCCCGTGATCCCTCCGAGCGGTACACCCCACGTGACATACCCCCGATGGAGGCTCAGTTGCCTGGACAAGGAAACAGCGCGGGAAGCTGCGGTCGTCAAGGCCTGGCTGCCTGTAGGTCTGGAGCCCGTCCAAGTGGATGCGGAAGCGGAATGGTTTCGGGAGGCCGTTACGGACGTGTGTGACGCGTCCATGCCTCGGTCCGGACCTTCCCTTCCCCGGCGGAACGTCTATTGGTGGACGGATGAGGTTGCGGAGTTGCGCCGCGTATGTATCGCAGCGCGTCGCGCCTCAGCCAGACACCGAAGACGCAGACGTCGTGATCCGGAGCTGGACGAGCCGCTTTACCAGGCCTACAGAGAGGCGAAGCAGGCGCTCAAGATCGCCATCCTGGAGGCAAAACTCAAGGCGAGGGAGGAACTCCTGGCATCGCTCGATGCCGATCCGTGGGGACGCCCGTACCGCACGGTGCGGGGGAAACTCCGCCCATGGGCGCCCCCGGTCACGGAAAGGCTAGAGCCCGAGTTTCTCCGAAGAGTCGTGTCCACCTTGTTCCCAGCTCAGGTGGAACACACCCCGCCTTCGATGTTGCCACACCCTGTGGCCTCCAGAGAGCCCCCTGACCCCGTCTCCGAGGGCGAGTTCGGCGCGGCACTAGAGCGGTTGAAGGCCAAGAACGTGGCCCCGGGTCCTGACGGGATCCCAGGTAAAATCTGGGTTCTCGTATCGGATATACTGGGTGACCGCCTTCGTAGGCTCCTAACCGCTTGCCTAGAACAGGGGCGCTTCCCGGCGCTATGGAAGGAAGGGAGGCTCGTGCTTCTGAAGAAAGACGGACGTCCGACCGACTCCCCTTCGGCATACCGTCCGATCGTGTTGCTGGATGAGGTGGGCAAGCTCTTTGAAAGAGTCATTGCAAACCGCCTCGTTCGGCACCTGGATACGGATGGGCCGAATTTGTCGGATGTTCAGTATGGCTTCAGGAGAGAGCGCTCTACGATCGATGCTATCCTGCGGGTAAAATCGCTCGCCAGCGAAGCGGTGGAGAACGGCGGCGTGCTGTTGGCCGTGTCTATTGACATTGCCAACGCGTTCAACACGCTGCCGTGGACCACGATAAAGCAGGCGCTCCGCTTCCACGGAGTGCCTGTTTACCTGCAGGACACCATCGCATCGTACCTGGAGGGACGAGAGGTTGCGTGTGATTCGGTGGACGGTCGTTTGCGGCACTTGGCCGGATGCGGCGTTCCGCAGGGGTCGGTTCTAGGGCCACTCTTGTGGAACATCGGGTTCGATTGGGCTCTCCGCGGCCAGTTCGTCGCAGGGGTTGGCGTGACGTGTTACGCCGACGATACCCTGCTGACAGCTCGCGGGGACTCTTTTGCCGATGCTGCACGTCGTGCGACTACATACATACATACTATTTACATAATATATCATATAATCATAAATACACACACAGAGTACATAAACTTACATATATACATAATATATAAATAATACGTATATAAATAAATACACAAATAAATAAATACTTATATACAATAAATAATACATATTAGTAATTACTTATCTATTACATACTAAATACACTAACATTTACTCATTAACTACATTTACATAAAATGCATACTTACCGTACCGTCATACGCCGAGAATCAGCTGGCCGCCGTCACGTAGAATGGAGACGCGCAATCGTGCACCTATCTATACGCATAGCGAACACAGCGCGGCGTAGGCGCAGCGGTTGTGCGCCGCACCAGTCAGAATCCTTACCCGACACTGAACGCACGTCGCTTACGCTCCTCGGCTTTCGAACTACCTACCAATCAGTTGTGTTATGCGTGTTTGCTTTATTTCTATCTGCTTCGCTATATTCTCGATACTATCGCTTCTCCTTCTTCTTGCTGTGCTATTGACTTGTGTGTGTGATACTTCCTGTACTTTTGTGTGTGGAATAAACCTGTGGAACTTTGAACTGTCTACGTCATTCTTCACCGTACCTGCAGCTAAGTACCTGGACTAGGTACTGGTTAGGTTAGGTTAGGTTAGGTTAGGTTAGGTTAGGTTAGGTTAGGTTAGGTTAGGTTCCCCCTCGAATAGAGCACGCCTTGCCGTGGCGAGGGGGCTCAGTAGCCTGTCGCAATCCAGCGGCAGGTGAAGCCAAGATGCTCTGTGGAGAGTGCCGCTGCGTCTGTTCCCGTATCGGGCGGCAGGGGCACTAGTGAGTCGCGTCTGTCTCGCATCGAGCGGCGGCTCACTGAAAGTGGTTGTGACTCCCAGCACCCCTCTGGCTTATCAGAGGAGGCAGGGGATGTCCCTAGGACTTTTGGCGAGCCCGGCGTGCACTTACCCTGCCGTCGGGCGTGGATCGCCTTATATCGTAATCCGCATCAACGGAGTGTCGTGGATCACGTCTCACGGCTCTGTGCGGAACGAGGGTCTTGGCTTGACCGCCCGGACCGCGAGGAAGAAAACCTCTATAAAAAAAATACCCCAATCTCAAGTGTGGTAGCTCCACGAAGGGATGCGTGGCTGATGGGTGATCAGTCGCTAGAGCATACTCCAGCGGGATACCTGCCGACCTCCCGTTGGGTTATCAACCTCAAGGCTTTGTCGGGTGCAGGGGGCACCGCCCGGCAAGGACCCTTATATCCCCCATACTCGTGGGATCAAATATGAATAGATTGAACCAAAACCTCAAACCCGACCGTGAGCCCGGTCGTGAAAATGGCTCAAAACCGGAGAAGGAAGGAGCAACAGCCACCACAAGCTGCGATCGTACTTGGTCGCCGGTCGTGCGCCTGTCGCGTATCGACGTCACCAGGGCCCTTGGGCGAGATGCGTCTGCGCGCACCCGGAGTGCGTCGCCCACTGATGCGAGGGGCGTTGTCTTGACGGATCGCTGCCCATCTGCCATGAGTTTGGCGTCGGGCGTGTCCGGGGAATCTAGAGAACGGAGGAAACGGACCCGCGAGGGTACCTCTGACTGTGACTCTGACGGGGACAGAGACCCGTCACCGGCCCTTTCGGCCGTATCGAGAGCATCGGCCAAGCGAGGTCGCGGACGCGGACGTACACCGACAACCGGGAAGTGCGTCGACCCCGTGGGGGTTGGGGAGAAATACCACCTTGCGGAACGGGAATCCCTCCATCTGGAGAATGAAAGGGGGATGGTGGCTCTACCAAAAAAACCCGATGCTGCCACAAGATTTCTGGCGAGCGCCTCTACATGGGAGAGCGCTGATAACCTCACAGCGGCGGCCTTAACTGACCGACTCCAGGAGAGCCTGCAAACCATCGAAATGGTTTCTAAAAGATCATCCAATCTCAAGGGAACATTTCAAAGTGCCCTCAAGATGTCGGTCAAGGCGATCAGGGAGACGGTTGCTGAATTAGCAACTCGGTCTGTCTCTGATGAGACGGCCCGCCTAAAAGCCGAAAATGACCGCCTAAAGGCGGACCTTGCAGCGCTCCGGCATGAGTTGGGGCAGCTTCGAGACGAGATCAGATGTGCAAGAGGGGGCACAACAACTGCCCCCCAAACCACTAACGCAGTGACCGCATCAGTGAACGACACTGTGGAAGAGCTTCGTCGCTCCCTCTTGGCCCAGATGACCACAATGGTCAGCGCCCACCTGGAGGGCCTTGAGGCTGACGGTCGTCTGTTGCCAGCCAAGCGCCATCGCCCGCCATTAACTGCAGCGGATCGCGTGCAACGGGCCACGGCAAAACCGGTAGCGCCTGCTCAACAGATGACGACACAGACGGACCCAAGGGCAACACCCGGCCCTTCGACTTCAGACAGCAAACCTGGCCAACCGGCCAAAAAAGGGAAGGCTTCAGCTGCAAAGAGCACAAGAGTAAAGACTACCCAACCCCAGCTCCAACCCGCACCGACATCTAGCGGGAAGGGGAAAGGGAAGGGTAAGTCCACAAAGGGGAAGTCCAGTGCTCCTGGCTCAACTCAGGAGGATGTGGTGACCTCTAAGGGACCTGAGGAGGGCTGGACGACGGTGACAAAACGCCGCCGTCCTAAAGTCCGCTCCTCTCAAACATCGGAGCGCTCGAGATCAAAAGCTCCCAGGAAGTCGACCAGGATCCCACAGACAAAGCCTAGTGAAGGGTCCGGCAAGCGCAGACTGAAGACGCCCCGCTCCTCAGCAGTGGTAATCACGCTGAAGGGGTCGGCCCAGGAGAGTGGAGTAACCTACGCGGGGGTACTGGCTGAGGCTAAAGCTAAGATTAACTTGGCTGACCTCGGCATCACCTCCGTGAGATTCCGCCAGGCGGCGACTGGAGCTCGCATCCTGCAGCTTCCCGGGGTAACAAGTGGCCCAAAGGCCGACGACTTGGCGAACCAACTTCGGGCCGCACTGAACCCGGACCAGGTCCGGGTGGATCGCCCCGAGCTGAAGGTGGGCCTCCGCATTACCGGCCTCGATGACTCTGTCACGCTGACAGAGCTCAAAGAGGCCGTGTGCCGGGTAGGTGAGTGTTCACCGGACAGTATCGTGTCCGGCGAAATTAAAATAGGCCAACGACAGGGCACCGGCACTGTGTTCATCCGGTGTCCGGTGGCCGCTGCCAAGAAAATAGCGGCCTCCAAGCTGCTGGTTGGCTGGTCTTCGGCGAGGGTGACGATCCTTGACCCACTCCCCCGCCGATGTTACCGCTGCTTCGCGCCGGGCCATGTCGGGGCCCAATGCAAGGCAGGGGTTGATCGCAGCAACAATTGTCGTCGCTGCGGTCAAACCGGCCACATGGCCGCGTCGTGCACTGCCGAGCCCCACTGCCCAGTTTGCGAGGCAGCAGGTAAAAAGGCAGACCACCTCGCCGGGGGCAAAGCTTGTGCCAAGTCCCCGAAACTTAAGGTGGTATCGAAAAAGGCCGCGGTTGGCAAGCAAAAGCCACCGCCTGCCAAACCGGCCAACCAGGCCACCGCGGAGATGGTTGAAATGGACGTCAGTAATGAGTGATCTCCATTTCATCCAAGCCAACGTTAACCACTCCGCCGCAGCTCAGGATCTCTTGATCCAGACTGCGACGGAGTGGAACGCAAACGTGGTGGCGATCGCTGAACCCTACCGTATTCCCTCTCAAGTGGATTGGGTCGGCGACCAGGATGACCTGGTTGTCCTATTAAGGAGAGGCCAAACCCCCCCCTTCACTAACACCTACGGAGGAAGAGGGTTCGCAATGGCCAGAGTCGGCGAGTTGGTTGTAGTGGGAGTGTACTTCTCCCCCAACCGGCCACTCGCCGACTTCGAGGCATTCTTGGCGGAGCTGGGCGTTGCCGTCGGCCGTTGCTCTCCGCGGCCGGTCCTTGTGCTCGGAGACCTCAATGCCAAATCGCCGGCTTGGGGCTCTCCGGTCACAAATGCACGGGGCCCAATCCTGGAGGTGTGGACGGTCGAGTGCGGACTGTCCGTCCTGAACCGCGGTACGGTCGAAACGTGCGTGCGCCACAATGGGGGGTCGATCGTGGACGTGTCATTTGCGACTTCCCCCCTGGCTCGCCGCGTCCAGGATTGGCGAGTGCTGGAGGACGAGGAGACGCTGTCTGATCACAGATACATCAGATTTAGCGTCTCTGCATCGCCTCCGATTGTGCCGGTCGGCCCCAGCTTGCCGCGGTTGGACGGTCCACGTTGGGCGTTGAGGCGATTGGACAAGGAATTGCTGCAGGAGGCGGTACTTGTCCAGACGTGGCCCCAGGCACCGCCACCAGTGGACGTAGACGAGGGGGCGCAGATGGTGTGCGAGACTATGTCGCGAATATGCGACGCGGCTATGCCTCGCATAAGATCCCTGCCATCTCCACGCAACACCTACTGGTGGTCGGAGGAGATCGCCCGGCTCCGCCGCGAGTGCGTCGAGCACCGCCGCGCATTACAGCGGTGTCGCCGGCGGCGAAGCCGCGACGCTTCGGAGGAGGACCGGCTGTACGCAGTGTACCGCGAATCTGCAGTGGCACTGCGTATTTCCATCAGCCGGTCTAAAGCGGCGGCTTGGGAGGAGCTGCTTGGGTCGCTCGAGGGGGATCCATGGGGCAAACCGTACAAATTAGTACGGCAAAAGCTCCGTCCTTGGACCCCCCCAGTGACCAGCACCCTCGAGCCGGAGGTGCTAGACACCGTGGTCGAGACGCTGTTCCCTACCCGAGGAAACGACTTTGTCCCTCCGACCATGGTATCCACGGTGACAGTGACCTCGATCACTCAGGACGTGCCTGAGCTCACTGAGGGGGAGTTAGGAGCGGCCGTCTTACGCCTTCACGGCAAGAAGACGGCTCCAGGTCTCGACGGCATCCACGCCCGAGCCTGGGTCCTAGCTTTGTCAGAAGAGTCCGGGATGCTCGAACTCCAGCTACGGGGCCTTTTTAATGAGTGCCTCCAGCAGGGACGGTTTCCCCGGCGGTGGAAAGAGGGCCGCCTGGTGCTCCTCCGTAAAGAGGGGAGACCAGCGGAAGATCCCTCTGGGTACCGCCCCATCGTGCTGTTGGACGAGGCGGGCAAGCTCTTGGAGCGAGTAGTCGCTGCCCGCCTCGTCAAACACCTGGAGGAAGTCGGCCCCAATTTGGCCGACTCCCAGTTTGGGTTCCGCAGGGGCCGGTCGACAATAGATGCGATCGGCCGGCTGCGGGACCAGTCTGAGGAAGTGGTGTCGGGGGGAGGGATGTTGGTGGCAGTGTCGATAGACATCAAAAATGCCTTCAACTCTCTCCCATGGCAGACGATTATGGAGGCACTCCGGTTCCATGGAGTGCCTCCGTATCTTTTGCGGTTGGTGGGGAACTACCTGTCCGATCGGGCGGTAATATTCCCTACTAGAGACGGTGTTGGAGGTCGTCGGCAGATGACGGCCGGTGTTCCGCAGGGGTCCGTTCTTGGCCCCCTGCTCTGGAACATCGGCTATGACTACGTTCTGCGCGGCGCAAATTTGCGCGGTGTGGACGTAATCTGTTACGCCGACGACACACTGGTGACGGCCCGGGGTTCTGATTTTCGGGCCGCACAAGTGCTGGCCACCGCTGGAGTGGCGGCGGTGGTGAGCCGCATCCGCCGGCTGGGCCTAGAGGTGGCCCTCCACAAATCCGAGGCCATTTGTTTTTGCGGCCGCCGACGGGGGCCGCTCTCTGGGTCCAGCATTATGGTGGGAGGAGCCCCCATTCCAGTTCGGCCGACACTGAAATACCTCGGTGTCGTGCTGGACAGCAAGTGGGGGTTCCTGGCCCACTTTGAGAAGTTGGCCCCGCGACTATTAGGAGCAGCGGGCGCCCTAGGTCGCCTGCTGCCCAACCTTGGGGGAGGTGACGGTGTCTGTCGTCGCCTGTACCTTGGAGTGGTGCGGTCGATGGCCCTATATGGGGCCCCGATATGGTCGGGGTCCCTCAAGAACCGCCATCGGGCACTCTTGCGCCAGGTGCAGAGGGTCTTGGCGATCAGGGCCATTAGGGGATACCGCACTATCTCGTTCGAGGTTGCGTGCGCTCTCGCAGGGTCCCCTCCGTGGGACCTGGAGGCTGGGGTTCAGTCCTCGGTGTACTGGCGAGTAGCAGCGCACGTACAGAGCCAGGGCTGCCGGCCCCCACACGACACTGTAGTGCGGTGGCGAACGGCAGCCCACGATCTGGCTCTGGAAGAGTGGCGGCAGCGACTCGTTGAGGGACTCGGTCAACATCCTACCGAGTCCCGACGCCGTGCAGTGGAGGCCCTCCATCCCATCCTCTCCAGATGGGTTGGGCGAAGGCACGGGTCGGTTACTTTCCGACTTACGCAGATTCTCTCGGGACACGGATGCTTCGGGAGGTATCTGTGTGTAGTCGCCGGAAAGGAGCCGACCCAGAGATGTCACCATTGTGACTGCACCGAAGACACGGCGCAGCACACAATGGTGGACTGCCCAGCATGGGCGGAGCCGCGGGCGGACATGACCGCGGCTCTCGGAGGCGGAGACCTCAGCTTGCCAACCGTCATGTCAAAGATGGTTGGAAGCGAGAGGTCTTGGGAGGCGGTGGCCCTGTTCTGCGAAGTGGTGATGTCGCAGAAAGAAGCCGCCGAACGAGATCGGGAAAGAGACCCGGCCTCCCTTCGCCTTCGACGCCCGTGGGGCGTGCGCTCGGGCCACGGTGCCAGAACGAGCGACGTCTCGCCGGAAGGGTCTCGGACAGACGGTGTGGGGACACCTCTGTCCAATCACCAGAGACCCTCATCAGAGACGGCGCCAGAATGGCGTCTGGATTGGGATGAGATCTCCTCATCCCACTCCGTGGAGATCCACCCTGCTTAGAGTGTGGACGTTGCCGCTGGCAAGGGTCGCGGGACTGTTGAGATACCGCGGCCCCTGCTGTCACAGCCAACAAAAAATGCGGCGGGCGTCGTCAGGTTTTAGTGGGTATACCCGAACTCGGGGGAGTCCCACACACGCCTCTCCGTTCCCCGACGGAGAGGTATGGTGCGTAACAGCATTTCCTGACGTTAAAAAAAAAAAAAAAAAAAAAAAAAAAAAAAAAAAAAAAAAAGGTTAGGTTAGGTTAGGTTAGGTTAGGTTAGGTTAGGTTAGGTTCCAGACGAGGAAGGCCATATGGCTCAAGACCTCATGTATTCGCCGCTCTGCCTACTCCTCCTCGAAGGAATGGACCAGAGTGGCTCGAGTACCTGAGGCGAAGATAGGGGTGCCTAGACCGGCGGGGCGTTTACCCGGGTCAAAGGGCACTGGGTCGTCGGGGCATGTTGCCCGGATCCGTGGGTTTTTCCCGGGTTGTAGCCTGTCATCACGACAACCCGGGCAGCGCATTTGTGCCGTGCGCTGGGTCCCGTAATCCTGGGAGAAGAGGATCCTGGACGTTGAGCCTGTGGCAGACCACCCAGGCAACACATGTCTTTGGCCTCGGATTCCGGGCACACGGGAGGCCCGTGGAGTAGCCGGTCCACGGGTTATTCGGCTGCGGGCGAGCGGCTTAACCCTCGTCCAACGGTGACGCGGGGGGTACGGGGGGCAGGGCAGGCGGCGGGCTCGGTGATGTTGCGCGTTCTGGTCGACGCGTGCTCACCTTGCCCCAACCGTCTCGTCAAAGATCCCGTACTAGTCTGCCCGAAAGGGAAGTGGCGTCCTCGCTATAGTCGGTGGGAAACCCTGGGGTGTCAGTGGCACCTCCCCAGATGGGGCTCCGTGGTGGGTGGGGTCACCACCGACTGAATTTGAAGACGAAGGAAATGGCTTGTTCGAATAACGAAAACGTAAATTTATCGACCAAACCCCGAGCGCAAGGCGCTCAAGGCGAGAAAAGAGCAGAGGGTGACGGTGACGTCCTTTTCAGGACGCCCGTCGTCCGACTCGTGAGGTGTTCAACACCGCAGGCGGGGCCATCGGGTGGCCGGTTTTTCAGGCCCGGGGACTTCCCCGAGTCTGAGGACGAGGTAACCCATACTGGACATGACAACGAGGGGATGTCACTTTGTGTTTCCCCCTCCACCGGACGTGACAACCACAACCAGGACGACAGCTTGGAGATTGTGGACTCCTACGAGTCTGCGTCTTCTGGCGTGTCAAGATCGCCGTCTGGCTCACGCGCCAGCGGCGGCAGGACAAGACGAGCCGGCAAACGGCGGGCGGATGAGGTCTCCGCAGAACTCACTCCTGCCAAAGTCCCGGCAGATAAAGTAACTGCAGCCCGCAGAGGTCGAGGCCGCCCACCTACGCATGGGGAGTACGTAGGTGTTGGCAGAGCACGCGAACAGTTGCGGGTTGAGAAACGCCGTGCAGCGATGGTGGAAGCCGAGGAGGAGGCTTCCCGCCTAGCGGAGCGGCTTGCGCACAGGCGCAATAAGAGTGAATTCGCCTCGAGAGATCCCACCGCGGAGGAGTTGAGTGGCCAGATCCGGGCCGCCACGGACACTATTATGTTCTGCGTGGCCAAGTCTGGAAACCTAAAGGGCAGCTTCCAGCGTGCCCTGAAGGAGGCTGCCACCTCCATCACGCGTGTGGTCGAAATCCTCAGCGCGAGAACCACTGACGAGGAGACGCGGCGGCTGCAAGCCGCGAACAAGCGCCTGGAGCAGGATGTCGCGGACCTAAAGCGCGTCGTCCAGGAGCTCCGGGCTGAGAGGCTAGCGGACATGCGCTCTGCAACCGTGACCGCATCGCAGTCCAACTCCGCCCCCTTAGGGGAGGAGTTTGAGCAGCGCCTCATGCGGCAAGTCGGAGGCATGATGGATGCTAAATTGGCGTCCATTACAGATCGGCTGCTCCCTGAGCCTCGCCTGCGCCCGCCGCTTGCCGCGGACGCTCGCAAGACTCGGGTTGAGCGCCCTTCTACAGCCGCAGACAAGGCTCAAAAGCAGCCGCCGACCGCAGCACCGCCCAAGACTGCCGCTTCTCCCCAGACGGGTAAAACGCCATCCGAGGTGTCCGCCCCTGTGGCCACGACCTCGACTGCCGGCGCTGTCCCCGTCGGGCAGAAGAAGAAGCGAAAGCGGAACAAGCGGAAGAAGGTCCTTAACCAGGGCCAGGAGTCCGTGCCCGCTTCCGCCTCCCAAGTCCGTACATCCGGCCCGACAACCCAGTCCGCAGCTGGCCCTGGAGCCGAGTCGTGGACAACGGTAGTCCGGCGCGGGAAAAAGGCGGTTTCCAATTCCGCCCCGCAGCAGCAGCCTCCGGTCCAACCCAAGAGGCAAACTGCCCCCGTGATGAAGACTCCGAACCTCCGCCCGCCGAGGACCGCCGCCATTCTGGTGGCGATGCAACCGGGAGTGCTGGAGGCCAAGGAGCATTCATACGAATCGGTGTTGGGCCAGGCCAAGCAGGCAATCAACATCGGTGAACTGGGCATCTCCGGGATCCGTTTCAGGGTCGCCAAAACTGGCGGCAAGGTCCTGGAGATAACCGGTGCCGATAGCGAGGCGAAAGCAGACAAGCTAGCTGCAAAGATGCGGGAGGTCATCCCCGAGGCGATAGCCAAGGTGACCAGGCCGACCAAGAGCGTCGATGTCCGGATTTCGGGACTCGATGACTCCGTAACCAAGGTCGAGGTTGCCGAAGCTGTAGCCAAGGCGGGGGGCTGCGATCCGAAATCGATCCAGGTGGGGTCGATTGGCCGATCCTTCCAGGGCACAGGGGCCTGCATCGTAAAGGTGCCGATCGCTGCAGCCCAGAAGGTGATAAAGGGGAGGGTTCTGGTGGGATGGGTCTCCGCCCAGACCAGGCTAATGGAACAGAAGCCGCTCAAGTGCTTCCGTTGCCTGGAGGTGGGACACGCCCGCGAGAGCTGCCCCTCGACCACCGATCGCAGCACCCTGTGCTACCGCTGTGGTACCCCGGGACACCCAGCCAGGGGATGCACTGCTCCCCCGCACTGTCCTCTGTGCGCGGACGCAGGATTGCCAGCGAACCACCGGGTGGGCAGCAAGAGCTGCAAACCGCCCAAGCGTGGCAATCGAGCGGGAAGGACGGTGGCTAGGACTCCAGCCGCAGCGTCCGCGGCCGAAAGGCCCACAAGCATGGAGACAGAGAACGTAGCAGCTTAGGATGGCCTTCAGCGTCCTGCAGGCGAATGTGAACCACTCTGCCGCTGCGCAGGATATCCTCTTGCAGCACGCGACGGAGTGGTCCATAGACGCGGTACTCGTCTCCGAACCCTATTTCATACCGGCTGACCGGGAGAATTGGGTCGGGGACGTGAATGGACTTTCGGCCATCATGGTGTCAGGGGCGCATCCTATCGACGTGGTAGCCAGGCAGAGCGGTTTCGTCGCCGCCAAGTGCAGGGAGTTTCTGCTGGTGGGGGTCTATTGCCCGCCCAGCCGAACCAGGAGCGAGTTCGAGGCCGACCTGGACCGTTTCGGGTCGGTTCTCCGTCAGTCCACCTTGCCGGTGATCGTTGGCGGCGACTTCAACGCCAAGAATATAGCCTGGGGATCACGTCATACTGACCCCAAAGGGGAGAGTCTGCTGGACTGGGCGGTGTCCAACGGACTTGTTATCGTCAACGTGGGGACCGAGCCCACATGCGTGCGACCGCAGGGGGAGTCCGTCGTGGACATAACGTTCGCGACCCCCGCGGTTGCAGCTCGTATCAGTGGCTGGAGAGTGGTCACAGAGGCGGAAGAATTGTCGGATCACCGGTACATCCGGTTTGACATCTCCGCCTCCGGTCCCGTGATCCCTCCGAGCGGTACACCCCACGTGACATACCCCCGATGGAGGCTCAGTTGCCTGGACAAGGAAACAGCGCGGGAAGCTGCGGTCGTCAAGGCCTGGCTGCCTGTAGGTCTGGAGCCCGTCCAAGTGGATGCGGAAGCGGAATGGTTTCGGGAGGCCGTTACGGACGTGTGTGACGCGTCCATGCCTCGGTCCGGACCTTCCCTTCCCCGGCGGAACGTCTATTGGTGGACGGATGAGGTTGCGGAGTTGCGCCGCGTATGTATCGCGGCGCGTCGCGCCTCAGCCAGACACCGAAGACGCAGACGCCGTGATCCGGAGCTGGACGAGCCGCTTTACCAGGCCTACAGAGAGGCGAAGCAGGCGCTCAAGATCGCCATCCTGGAGGCAAAACTCAAGGCGAGGGAGGAACTCCTGGCATCGCTCGATGCCGATCCGTGGGGACGCCCGTACCGCACGGTGCGGGGGAAACTCCGCCCATGGGCGCCCCCGGTCACGGAAAGGCTAGAGCCCGAGTTCCTCCGAAGAGTCGTGTCCACCTTGTTCCCAGCTCAGGTGGAACACACCCCGCCTTTGATGTTGCCACACCCCGTGGCCTCCAGAGAGCCCCCTGACCCCGTCTCCGAGGGTGAGTTCGGCGCGGCACTAGAGCGGTTGAAGGCCAAGAACGTGGCCCCGGGTCCTGACGGGATCCCAGGTAAAATCTGGGTTCTCGTATCGGATATACTGGGTGACCGCCTTCGTAGGCTCCTAACCGCTTGCCTAGAACAGGGGCGCTTCCCGGCGCTATGGAAGGAAGGAAGGCTCGTGCTTCTGAAGAAAGACGGACGTCCGACCGACTCCCCTTCGGCATACCGTCCGATCGTGTTGCTGGATGAGGTGGGCAAGCTCTTTGAAAGAGTCATTGCAAACCGCCTCGTTCGGCACCTGGATACGGATGGGCCGAATTTGTCGGATGTACAGTATGGCTTCAGGAGAGAGCGCTCTACGATCGATGCTATCCTGCGGGTAAAATCGCTCGCCAGCGAAGCGGTGGAGAACGGCGGCGTGCTGTTGGCCGTGTCTATTGACATTGCCAACGCGTTCAACACGCTGCCGTGGTCCACGATAAAGCAGGCGCTCCGCTTCCACGGAGTGCCTGTTTACCTGCAGGACACCATCGCATCGTACCTGGAGGGACGAGAGGTTGCGTGTGATTCGGTGGACGGTCGTTTGCGGCACTTGGCCGGATGCGGCGTTCCGCAGGGGTCGGTTCTAGGGCCACTCTTGTGGAACATCGGGTTCGATTGGGCTCTCCGCGGCCAGTTCGTCGCAGGGGTTGGCGTGACGTGTTACGCCGACGATACCCTGCTGACAGCTCGCGGGGACTCTTTTGCCGATGCTGCACGTCGTGCGACTGCTGGGGTCGCTGTTATGGTGCACCGAATCCGCCTTTTGGGGCTGCGGGTGGCGCTGGAGAAGTCTGAGGCGCTGTGTTTTCACGGACCTCGACGTGCGCCGCCTGCGGGCACTGGGCTGATGGTGGATGGGGTTCTGATCCCGGTTTCATCCACCATCCGGTACCTTGGGCTTGTGCTTGACGGAAGGTGGCGGTTTAAGGCCCATTTCCGTCAGCTCGCTACCAAGCTCAATGCGACCGCGGGTGCTTTGAGCCGGTTACTGCCAAACCTGGGTGGTCCGTCGACGGCTCCTCGACGACTATACCTAGGGGTGGTCCGCTCAATGGCACTTTACGGTGCCCCGGTATGGCATGACGCCCTCTCGTCCGAGAATGTGACAGTACTGCGGAAGGCTCAAAGGGTGCTAGCCCTGCGTTTAGCGCGAGCCTACCGCACCACCTCCACCGATGCCGCGCTGGTCCTGACCGGCAGCCTGCCTTGGGATCTCGACTCCCTGGTCCTCGCCGCGTTGTACCAGTGGCGGGGAGACCAAAGATCCCAGGGCAATAGGCCCGCACCGACGGAGGTGGAATCGGAGAAGACACAGCTCACGGAGCTAGCCCACGAGCAGTGGCGCCGTAGACTGGCCAGTAGTCACTTTGGCGTCCGGGTCATTAGTGCCATACTCCCCGTTCTCAAAGAATGGGTCGAGCGACCACACGGCCAAGTGACATACCGGATGTCGCAGGTGTTTACAGGCCACGAGTGCTTTGGGTCATACCTCTGCCGTATTGGCAGGGAACCCACCACCCGATGCTGGCACTGCGATGCTCCGGAGGACACGGCACAGCACACCCTCGAGGTGTGCCCGGCGTGGGTCGCTGACCGCCGTGCCCTCCAAGCACACGTGGGGACCGACCTCAGCCTGGGCTCCATAGTCCGGCGAATGGTCGAAGACAGGGAGGCTTGGCGAGCCATGGCCGCATTTTGCGAGCGGGTTATCGCCGAAAAGGAGAGCGCGGAGCGAGAGCGAGAGGCTGCGGCTGACGCACTCCTTATGCGCCGAAGGCGTACTGGGCGCAGGCGGAACCTCCACCACCTGCACATGCCCCTCCCTGTGCCTCGGGTCGCGGACGCGGGGGCGTCCGCTTCCCACTAAGAGGCGCGATGGTGTGTAATGCGTTCTACGCATCATCGGGACATCAAGCCGGAGGACTCCTCCTCCTCTGGCGCTGAAGGCAGGGGCTTTTGCCCTCTTCAGATCGGGTGAGACCGTGTGTCGGTCTAGTCAGTGAGGGGCCGCGGATGTGTGCTTATGGCGCTGACTCGTGGCCCCGAACTCATGGCTCCCGAGAACGCCGCTGGTTTTTAGTGGGTATGCCCCGTTCGGGGAGAGTCCCACATAACCTGCTGCCCTCCCCCGAGGGCGGCAGGTATGCGTAACGCATTTTCCAGCGAAACCAAAAAAAAAAAAAAAAAAAAAAGGTTAGGTTAGGTTAGGTTCCCGTGTCGGGTTTCTGGTCCCGCATCGGGCGCGTCCCCAGGTGGTGGATAGGGGAACGCCTCCCAGATATGGGGGGTACCGGCTTCGGCCGGCGCGAACCAAAACCAGAGCGCGGCAGGTTTTGTCAACTCGGCGGACCTGTCGGGCCAGACGAGGAAGGCCATATGGCTCAAGACCTCTTGTATTCGCCGCTCTGCCTACTCCTCCTCGAAGGAATGGACCAGAGTGGCTCGAGTACCTGAGGCGAAGATAGGGGTGCCTAGACCGGCGGGGCGTTTGCCCGGGTCAAAGGGCATAGGGTCGTTGGGGCATGTTGCCCGGATCCGTTGGGTTTTTCCCGGGTTGTAGCCCGTCATCACGACAACCCGGGCAGCGCATTTGTGCCGTGCGCTGGGTCCCGTAATCCTGGGAGAAGAGGATCCTGGACGTTGAGCCTGAGGCAGACCACCCAGGCAACACATGTCTTTGGCCTCGGATTCCGGGCACACGGGTGGCCCGTGGAGTAGCCGGTCCACGGGTTATTCGGCTGCGGGCGAGCGGCTTAACCCTCGTCCAACGGTGACGCGGGGGGTACGGGGGGCAGGGCAGGCGGCGGGCTCGGTGATGTTGCGCGTTCTGGTCGACGCGTGCTCACCTTGCCCCAACCGTCTCGTCAAAGATCCCGTACTAGTCTGCCCGAAAGGGAAGTGGCGTCCTCGCTATAGTCGGTGGGAAACCCTGGGGTGCCAGTGGCACCTCCCCAGATGGGGCTCCGTGGTGGGTGGGGTCACCACCGACTGAATTTTTGTAGACAGAGGAATGGATTGCTCTAAAAATAATAATTTGAATAAAGCGACCAACCCCCGAGCGCAAGGCGCTCAAACCGTGGGAAAAGGAGTGGGTGATGGTGACGTCCTTTTCAGGACGCCCGTCGTCCGCTTGCAGAGGTGTGATGCACCACAGGCGAGACAAGCGGGTAGCCGATTCTTCAGGCCCGGGGATTTCCCTGAGTCTGAGGACGAGGTCGCCCTTACCGGACGTGACAGCGAGGGGATGTCACCTTGTGTTTCCCCCTCCAACATCGGATTAGACAACAGCCTAGAGGTCGTGGACTACGAGTCTGCGTCTTCAGGCGCGGTATCTCGATCGCCGTCAGGATCACGTACCAGCGGCAGGTCGATGAGAGCCGGCAAACGGCGGGCTGATGAGGCCTCTTCAGACCTCTCCCCTGCTAAGATAACTGCTGCCCGTAGAGGACGGGGCCGTCCACCTACGCATGGGGAGTACGTAGGTGTAGGCAGAGCCCGTGAACAACTCCGGGATGAGAAGCGCCGTGCGGCGACTGTGGAAGCCGAGGAGGAGGCTTCCCGGCTTGCTGAGCGGCTTGTACACGGTCGGAATAGGAGCGAGTTCTCCGTGAGGGATGCCACCGCGGAAGAGCTGAGCGGCCAGATCCGGGCTGCCACGGACACAGTGTTGTTCTGCGTGGCGAAGTCCGGAAACCTGAAGGGCAGCTTCCAGCGTGCCCTGAAGGAGGCCGCCACCTCGATAACGCGGGCGGTTGAGATCCTCAGCTCGAGGACCATTGATGAGGAGACGCGGCGGCTGCAAGCTGCCAACAAGCGCCTAGAGCAGGACGTCGCGGACCTGAAGCGCGTCGTCCAGGAGCTCCGGGCTCAGAGGCTTGCGGACATGCGTCCAGCAGCCCCAACCGGAACTCCGGCTAACTCCGCCCCCTTTGGGGAGGAGTTCGAGCAGCGCCTCATGCGCCAGATCGGAGGCATGATGGATGCCAAATTGGCGTCCATCTCAGATAGGTTGCTCCCTGAGCCTCGCCTGCGCCCGCCACTTGCTGCGGACGCCCGCAAGGCTCAGGTTGAGCGCCCTTCTGCCGCCGCAGACAAGGCGAAGAAGCAGCCGCCGACCGCAGCACTGTCACCCAAGAGTGCAACCTCTCCCCAGACGAGAAATGCGCCGTCCGAGGTGTCCGCCCCTGTGGCCACGACCTCGACTGCCGGTGCAGTCCCCGCCGGGGAGAAGAAGAGGCGGAAGCGGAACAAGCGGAAGAAGGTCCATAACCTGAGCCAGGAATCCGTGCCCACTTCCGCCTCCCAAGCCAGAACTTCCCGCCCGACAACCCAGTCCGCAGCTGGCCCTGGAGCCGAATCGTGGACACAGGTTGTTCGGCGTGGGAAAAAGGTGGCCTCTAGTGCCGCTCCACGACAGCCGCCTACGGCTCAGCCGAAGAAGCCGACTGACTCGAGGAAGACTCCGAACCTCCGCCCGCCGAGGACCGCCGCCATATTGGTGGCGATGCAACCGGGAGTGCTGGAGGCAAAGGAGCATTCCTATGAATCGGTGTTGGGCAGGGCCAAACAGTCCATTGACATCGGCGCGTTGGGGATCTCTGGGATCCGCTTCAGGGTCGCCAAGACTGGCGGCAAGGTCCTGGAGATCACCGGTGCCGACAGCGAGACGAAGGCTGACACCCTGGCAGCCAAGATGCGGGAGGTCATCCCCGAGGCGATAGCCAAAGTGACCAGGCCGACCAAGAGCGTCGATGTCCGGATTTCGGGACTCGATGACTCCGTGACCAAGGTCGAGGTTGCCGAAGCTGTCGCCAAGGCGGGGGGCTGCGATCCTAAATCGATCCAGGTGGGGTCGATAGGCCGATCCTTCCAGGGCACAGGGGCCTGCATCGTAAAGGTGCCGATCGCTGCAGCCCAGAAGGTTATAAAGGGGAGGGTTCTGGTGGGATGGGTCTCCGCCCAGACCAGGCTTATGGAACAGAAGCCGCTTAAGTGCTTCCGTTGCCTGGAGGTGGGACACGCCCGCGAGAGCTGCCCCTCGACCATAGATCGCAGCACCCTGTGCTACCGCTGTGGTACCCCGGGACACCCAGCCAGGGGATGCTCTGCCTCGCCGCACTGCCCTCTGTGCGCGGACGCAGGATTGCCAGCGAACCACCGGGTGGGCAGCAAGAGCTGCAAACCGCCCAAGCGTGGCAATCGAGCGGGAAGGACAGTGGCCAGGACTCCAGCCGCACCGTCCGGGGCCGAAAGGCCCACTTCCATGGAGGCAGAAGTAACGGCTAGCTAAGATGGCCTTCAGCGTCCTGCAGGCGAATGTGAACCACTCTGCCGCTGCGCAGGATATCCTCTTGCAGCACGCGGCGGAGTGGTCCATAGACGCGGTACTCGTCTCCGAACCCTACTTCATACCGGCTGACCGGGAGAACTGGGTCGGGGACGTGACTGGACTCTCGGCCATTATGGTGTCAGGGGCGCATCCCATCGACGTCGTAGCCCGGCAGAGCGGTTTTGTCGCCGCCAAGTGCAGGGAGTTTCTGCTGGTGGGGGTCTATTGCCCGCCCAGCCGAAACAGGAGCGAGTTCGAGGCCGACCTGGACCGTTTCGGGTCGGTTCTCCGTCAGTCCAGCTTGCCGGTGATCGTTGGCGGCGACTTCAACGCCAAGAACATAGCCTGGGGATCACGTCATACTGACCCCAAAGGGGAGAGTCTGCTGGACTGGGCGGTGTCCAACGGACTTGTTATCGTCAACGTGGGGACCGAACCCACATGCGTGCGACCGCAGGGGGAGTCCGTCGTGGACATAACGTTCGCGACCCCCGCGGTTGCAGCTCGTATCAGTGGCTGGAGAGTGGTCACAGAGGCGGAAGAATTGTCGGATCACCGGTACATCCGGTTTGACATCTCCGCCTCCGGTCCCGTGATCCCTCCGAGCGGTACACCCCACATGACATACCCCCGATGGAGGCTCAGTTGCCTGGACAAGGAAACAGCGCGGGAAGCTGCGGTCGTCAAGGCCTGGCTGCCTGTAGGTCTGGAGCCCGTCCAAGTGGATGCGGAAGCGGAATGGTTTCGGGAGGCCGTTACGGACGTGTGTGACGCGTCCATGCCTCGGTCCGGACCTTCTCTTCCCCGGCGGAACGTCTATTGGTGGACGGATGAGGTTGCGGAGTTGCGCCGCGTATGTATCGCAGCGCGTCGCGCCTCAGCCAGACACCGAAGACGCAGACGTCGTGATCCGGAGCTGGACGAGCCGCTTTACCAGGCCTACAGAGAGGCGAAGCAGGCGCTCAAGATCGCCATCCTGGAGGCAAAACTCAAGGCGAGGGAGGAACTCCTGGCATCGCTCGATGCCGATCCGTGGGGACGCCCGTACCGCACGGTGCGGGGGAAACTCCGCCCATGGGCGCCCCCGGTCACGAAAAGGCTAGAGCCCGAGTTCCTCCGAAGAGTCGTGTCCACCTTGTTCCCAGCTCAGGTGGAACACACCCCGCCTTCGATGTTGCCACACCCTGTGGCCTCCAGAGAGCCCCCTGACCCCGTCTCCGAGGGCGAGTTCGGCGCGGCACTAGAGCGGTTGAAGGCCAAGAACGTGGCCCCGGGTCCTGACGGGATCCCAGGTAAAATCTGGGTTCTCGTATCGGATATACTGGGTGACCGCCTTCGTAGGCTCCTAACCGCTTGCCTAGAACAGGGGCGCTTCCCGGCGGTATGGAAGGAAGGAAGGCTCGTGCTTCTGAAGAAAGTCGGACGTCCGACCGACTCCCCTTCGGCATACCGTCCGATCGTGTTGCTGGATGAGGTGGGCAAGCTCTTTGAAAGAGTCGTTGCAAACCGCCTCGTTCGGCACCTGGATACGGATGGGCCGAATTTGTCGGATGTTCAGTATGGCTTCAGGAGAGAGCGCTCTACGATCGATGCTATCCTGCGGGTAAAATCGCTCGCCAGCGAAGCGGTGGAGAACGGCGGCGTGCTGTTGGCCGTGTCTATTGACATTGCCAACGCGTTCAACACGCTGCCGTGGACCACGATAAAGCAGGCGCTCCGCTTCCACGGAGTGCCTGTTTACCTGCAGGACACCATCGCATCGTACCTGGAGGGACGAGAGGTTGCGTGTGATTCGGTGGACGGTCGTTTGCGGCACTTGGCCGGATGCGGCGTTCCGCAGGGGTCGGTTCTAGGGCCACTCTTGTGGAACATCGGGTTCGATTGGGCTCTCCGCGGCCAGTTCGTCGCAGGGGTTGGCGTGACGTGTTACGCCGACGATACCCTGCTGACAGCTCGCGGGGACTCTTTTGCCGATGCTGCACGTCGTGCGACTGCTGGGGTCGCTGTTATGGTGCACCGAATCCGCCTTTTGGGGCTGCGGGTGGCGCTGGAGAAGTCTGAGGCGCTGTGTTTTCACGGACCTCGACGTGCGCCGCCTGCGGGCACTGGGCTGATGGTGGATGGGGTTCTGATCCCGGTTTCATCCACCATCCGGTACCTTGGGCTTGTGCTTGACGGAAGGTGGCGGTTTAAGGCCCATTTCCGTCAGCTCGCTACCAAGCTCAATGCGACCGCGGGTGCTTTGAGCCGGTTACTGCCAAACCTGGGTGGTCCGTCGACGGCTCCTCGACGACTATACCTAGGGGTGGTCCGCTCGATGGCACTTTACGGTGCCCCGGTGTGGCATGACGCCCTCTCGTCCGAGAACGTGACAGTCCTGCGGAAGGCTCAAAGGGTGCTAGCCCTGCGTTTAGCGCGAGCCTACCGCACCACCTCCACGGATGCCGCGCTGGTCCTGGCCGGCAGCCTGCCATGGGATCTCGACTCCCTGGTCCTCGCCGCGTTGTATCAGTGGCGGGGAGACCAAAGATCCCAGGGCAATAGGCCCGCACCAACGGAGGTGGAATCGGAGAAGACACAGCTCACGGAGCTAGCCCACGAGCAGTGGCGCCGTAGACTGGCCAGTAGTCACTTTGGCGTCCGGGTCATCAGTGCCGTACTCCCCGTTCTCAAAGAATGGGTTGAGCGATCACACGGCCAGGTGACATACCGGATGTCGCAGGTGTTTACGGGCCACGGGTGCTTTGGGTCATACCTCTGCCGCATTGGCAGGGAACCCACCACCCGATGCTGGCACTGCGATGCTCCGGAGGACACGGCACAGCACACCCTCGAGGTGTGCCCGGCGTGGGTCGCTGACCGCCGTGCCCTCCAAGCACACGTGGGGACCGACCTCAGCCTGGGCTCCATAGTCCGGCGTATGGTCGACGACAGGGAGGCTTGGCGAGCCATGGCCGCATTTTGCGAGCGGGTTATCGCCGAAAAGGAGAGCGCGGAGCGAGAGCGAGAGGCTGCGGCTGACGCACTCCTTATGCGCCGTAGGCGTACTGGGCGCAGGCGGAACCTCCACCACCTGCACATGCCCCTCCCTGTGCCTCGGGTCGCGGACGCGGGGGCGTCCGTTTCCCACTAAGAGGCGCGATGGTGTGTAATGCGTTCTACGCATCATCGGGACATCAAGCCGGAGGACTCCTCCTCCTCTGGCGCTGAAGGCAGGGGCTTTTGCCCTCTTCAGATCGGGTGAGACCGTGTGTCGGTCTAGTCAGTGAGGGGCCGCGGATGTGTGCTTATGGCGCTGACTCGTGGCCCCGAACTCATGGCTCCCGAGAACGCCGCTGGTTTTTAGTGGGTATGCCCAGTTCGGGGAGAGTCCCACATAACCTGCTGCCCTCCCCCGAGGGCGGCAGGTATGCGTAACGCATTTTCCAGCGAAACCAAAAAAAAAAAAAAAAAAAAAAGGTTAGGTTAGGTTAGGTTAGGTTAGGTTAGGTTAGGTTAGGTTAGGTTAGGTTAGGTTAGGTTAGGTTAGGTTAGGTTAGGTTAGGTTAGGTTAGGTTAGGTTAGGTTAGGTTAGGTTAGGTTAGGTTAGGTTAGGTTAGGTTAGGTTAGGTTAGGTTAGGTTAGGTTAGGTTAGGTTAGGTTAGGTTAGGTTAGGTTAGGTTAGGTTAGGTTAGGTTAGGTTAGGTTAGGTTAGGTTAGGTTAGGTTAGGTTAGGTTAGGTTAGGTTAGGTTAGGTTAGGTTAGGTTAGGTTAGGTTAGGTTAGGTTAGGTTAGGTTAGGTTAGGTTAGGTTAGGTTAGGTTAGGTTAGGTTAGGTTAGGTTAGGTTAGGTTAGGTTAGGTTAGGTTAGGTTAGGTTAGGTTAGGTTAGGTTAGGTTAGGTTAGGTTAGGTTAGGTTAGGTTAGGTTAGGTTAGGTTAGGTTAGGTTAGGTTAGGTTAGGTTAGGTTAGGTTAGGTTAGGTTAGGTTAGGTTAGGTTAGGTTAGGTTAGGTTAGGTTAGGTTAGGTTAGGTTAGGTTAGGTTAGGTTAGGTTAGGTTAGGTTAGGTTAGGTTAGGTTAGGTTAGGTTAGGTTAGGTTAGGTTAGGTTAGGTTAGGTTAGGTTAGGTTAGGTTAGGTTAGGTTAGGTTAGGTTAGGTTAGGTTAGGTTAGGTTAGGTTAGGTTAGGTTAGGTTAGGTTAGGTTAGGTTAGGTTAGGTTAGGTTAGGTTAGGTTAGGTTAGGTTAGGTTAGGTTAGGTTAGGTTAGGTTAGGTTAGGTTAGGTTAGGTTAGGTTAGGTTAGGTTAGGTTAGGTTAGGTTAGGTTAGGTTAGGTTAGGTTAGGTTAGGTTAGGTTAGGTTAGGTTAGGTTAGGTTAGGTTAGGTTAGGTTAGGTTAGGTTAGGTTAGGTTAGGTTAGGTTAGGTTAGGTTAGGTTAGGTTAGGTTAGGTTAGGTTAGGTTAGGTTAGGTTAGGTTAGGTTAGGTTAGGTTAGGTTAGGTTAGGTTAGGTTAGGTTAGGTTAGGTTAGGTTAGGTTAGGTTAGGTTAGGTTAGGTTAGGTTAGGTTAGGTTAGGTTAGGTTAGGTTAGGTTAGGTTAGGTTAGGTTAGGTTAGGTTAGGTTAGGTTAGGTTAGGTTAGGTTAGGTTAGGTTAGGTTAGGTTAGGTTAGGTTAGGTTAGGTTAGGTTAGGTTAGGTTAGGTTAGGTTAGGTTAGGTTAGGTTAGGTTAGGTTAGGTTAGGTTAGGTTAGGTTAGGTTAGGTTAGGTTAGGTTAGGTTAGGTTAGGTTAGGTTAGGTTAGGTTAGGTTAGGTTAGGTTAGGTTAGGTTAGGTTAGGTTAGGTTAGGTTAGGTTAGGTTAGGTTAGGTTAGGTTAGGTTAGGTTAGGTTAGGTTAGGTTAGGTTAGGTTAGGTTAGGTTAGGTTAGGTTAGGTTAGGTTAGGTTAGGTTAGGTTAGGTTAGGTTAGGTTAGGTTAGGTTAGGTTAGGTTAGGTTAGGTTAGGTTAGGTTAGGTTAGGTTAGGTTAGGTTAGGTTAGGTTAGGTTAGGTTAGGTTAGGTTAGGTTAGGTTAGGTTAGGTTAGGTTAGGTTAGGTTAGGTTAGGTTAGGTTAGGTTAGGTTAGGTTAGGTTAGGTTAGGTTAGGTTAGGTTAGGTTAGGTTAGGTTAGGTTAGGTTAGGTTAGGTTAGGTTAGGTTAGGTTAGGTTAGGTTAGGTTAGGTTAGGTTAGGTTAGGTTAGGTTAGGTTAGGTTAGGTTAGGTTAGGTTAGGTTAGGTTAGGTTAGGTTAGGTTAGGTTAGGTTAGGTTAGGTTAGGTTAGGTTAGGTTAGGTTAGGTTAGGTTAGGTTAGGTTAGGTTAGGTTAGGTTAGGTTAGGTTAGGTTAGGTTAGGTTAGGTTAGGTTAGGTTAGGTTAGGTTAGGTTAGGTTAGGTTGGTTAGGTTAGGTTAGGTTAGGTTAGGTTAGGTTAGGTTAGGTTAGGTTAGGTTAGGTTAGGTTAGGTTAGGTTAGGTTAGGTTAGGTTAGGTTAGGTTAGGTTAGGTTAGGTTAGGTTAGGTTAGGTTAGGTTAGGTTAGGTTAGGTTAGGTTAGGTTAGGTTAGGTTAGGTTAGGTTAGGTTAGGTTAGGTTAGGTTAGGTTAGGTTAGGTTAGGTTAGGTTAGGTTAGGTTAGGTTAGGTTAGGTTAGGTTAGGTTAGGTTAGGTTAGGTTAGGTTAGGTTAGGTTAGGTTAGGTTAGGTTAGGTTAGGTTAGGTTAGGTTAGGTTAGGTTAGGTTAGGTTAGGTTAGGTTAGGTTAGGTTAGGTTAGGTTAGGTTAGGTTAGGTTAGGTTAGGTTAGGTTAGGTTAGGTTAGGTTAGGTTAGGTTAGGTTAGGTTAGGTTAGGTTAGGTTAGGTTAGGTTAGGTTAGGTTAGGTTAGGTTAGGTTAGGTTAGGTTAGGTTAGGTTAGGTTAGGTTAGGTTAGGTTAGGTTAGGTTAGGTTAGGTTAGGTTAGGTTAGGTTAGGTTAGGTTAGGTTAGGTTAGGTTAGGTTAGGTTAGGTTAGGTTAGGTTAGGTTAGGTTAGGTTAGGTTAGGTTAGGTTAGGTTAGGTTAGGTTAGGTTAGGTTAGGTTAGGTTAGGTTAGGTTAGGTTAGGTTAGGTTAGGTTAGGTTAGGTTAGGTTAGGTTAGGTTAGGTTAGGTTAGGTTAGGTTAGGTTAGGTTAGGTTAGGTTAGGTTAGGTTAGGTTAGGTTAGGTTAGGTTAGGTTAGGTTAGGTTAGGTTAGGTTAGGTTAGGTTAGGTTAGGTTAGGTTAGGTTAGGTTAGGTTAGGTTAGGTTAGGTTAGGTTAGGTTAGGTTAGGTTAGGTTAGGTTAGGTTAGGTTAGGTTAGGTTAGGTTAGGTTAGGTTAGGTTAGGTTAGGTTAGGTTAGGTTAGGTTAGGTTAGGTTAGGTTAGGTTAGGTTAGGTTAGGTTAGGTTAGGTTAGGTTAGGTTAGGTTAGGTTAGGTTAGGTTAGGTTAGGTTAGGTTAGGTTAGGTTAGGTTAGGTTAGGTTAGGTTAGGTTAGGTTAGGTTAGGTTAGGTTAGGTTAGGTTAGGTTAGGTTAGGTTAGGTTAGGTTAGGTTAGGTTAGGTTAGGTTAGGTTAGGTTAGGTTAGGTTAGGTTAGGTTAGGTTAGGTTAGGTTAGGTTAGGTTAGGTTAGGTTAGGTTAGGTTAGGTTAGGTTAGGTTAGGTTAGGTTAGGTTAGGTTAGGTTAGGTTAGGTTAGGTTAGGTTAGGTTAGGTTAGGTTAGGTTAGGTTAGGTTAGGTTAGGTTAGGTTAGGTTAGGTTAGGTTAGGTTAGGTTAGGTTAGGTTAGGTTAGGTTAGGTTAGGTTAGGTTAGGTTAGGTTAGGTTAGGTTAGGTTAGGTTAGGTTAGGTTAGGTTAGGTTAGGTTAGGTTAGGTTAGGTTAGGTTAGGTTAGGTTAGGTTAGGTTAGGTTAGGTTAGGTTAGGTTAGGTTAGGTTAGGTTAGGTTAGGTTAGGTTAGGTTAGGTTAGGTTAGGTTAGGTTAGGTTAGGTTAGGTTAGGTTAGGTTAGGTTAGGTTAGGTTAGGTTAGGTTAGGTTAGGTTAGGTTAGGTTAGGTTAGGTTAGGTTAGGTTAGGTTAGGTTAGGTTAGGTTAGGTTAGGTTAGGTTAGGTTAGGTTAGGTTAGGTTAGGTTAGGTTAGGTTAGGTTAGGTTAGGTTAGGTTAGGTTAGGTTAGGTTAGGTTAGGTTAGGTTAGGTTAGGTTAGGTTAGGTTAGGTTAGGTTAGGTTAGGTTAGGTTAGGTTAGGTTAGGTTAGGTTAGGTTAGGTTAGGTTAGGTTAGGTTAGGTTAGGTTAGGTTAGGTTAGGTTAGGTTAGGTTAGGTTAGGTTAGGTTAGGTTAGGTTAGGTTAGGTTAGGTTAGGTTAGGTTAGGTTAGGTTAGGTTAGGTTAGGTTAGGTTAGGTTAGGTTAGGTTAGGTTAGGTTAGGTTAGGTTAGGTTAGGTTAGGTTAGGTTAGGTTAGGTTAGGTTAGGTTAGGTTAGGTTAGGTTAGGTTAGGTTAGGTTAGGTTAGGTTAGGTTAGGTTAGGTTAGGTTAGGTTAGGTTAGGTTAGGTTAGGTTAGGTTAGGTTAGGTTAGGTTAGGTTAGGTTAGGTTAGGTTAGGTTAGGTTAGGTTAGGTTAGGTTAGGTTAGGTTAGGTTAGGTTAGGTTAGGTTAGGTTAGGTTAGGTTAGGTTAGGTTAGGTTAGGTTAGGTTAGGTTAGGTTAGGTTAGGTTAGGTTAGGTTAGGTTAGGTTAGGTTAGGTTAGGTTAGGTTAGGTTAGGTTAGGTTAGGTTAGGTTAGGTTAGGTTAGGTTAGGTTAGGTTAGGTTAGGTTAGGTTAGGTTAGGTTAGGTTAGGTTAGGTTAGGTTAGGTTAGGTTAGGTTAGGTTAGGTTAGGTTAGGTTAGGTTAGGTTAGGTTAGGTTAGGTTAGGTTAGGTTAGGTTAGGTTAGGTTAGGTTAGGTTAGGTTAGGTTAGGTTAGGTTAGGTTAGGTTAGGTTAGGTTAGGTTAGGTTAGGTTAGGTTAGGTTAGGTTAGGTTAGGTTAGGTTAGGTTAGGTTAGGTTAGGTTAGGTTAGGTTAGGTTAGGTTAGGTTAGGTTAGGTTAGGTTAGGTTAGGTTAGGTTAGGTTAGGTTAGGTTAGGTTAGGTTAGGTTAGGTTAGGTTAGGTTAGGTTAGGTTAGGTTAGGTTAGGTTAGGTTAGGTTAGGTTAGGTTAGGTTAGGTTAGGTTAGGTTAGGTTAGGTTAGGTTAGGTTAGGTTAGGTTAGGTTAGGTTAGGTTAGGTTAGGTTAGGTTAGGTTAGGTTAGGTTAGGTTAGGTTAGGTTAGGTTAGGTTAGGTTAGGTTAGGTTAGGTTAGGTTAGGTTAGGTTAGGTTAGGTTAGGTTAGGTTAGGTTAGGTTAGGTTAGGTTAGGTTAGGTTAGGTTAGGTTAGGTTAGGTTAGGTTAGGTTAGGTTAGGTTAGGTTAGGTTAGGTTAGGTTAGGTTAGGTTAGGTTAGGTTAGGTTAGGTTAGGTTAGGTTAGGTTAGGTTAGGTTAGGTTAGGTTAGGTTAGGTTAGGTTAGGTTAGGTTAGGTTAGGTTAGGTTAGGTTAGGTTAGGTTAGGTTAGGTTAGGTTAGGTTAGGTTAGGTTAGGTTAGGTTAGGTTAGGTTAGGTTAGGTTAGGTTAGGTTAGGTTAGGTTAGGTTAGGTTAGGTTAGGTTAGGTTAGGTTAGGTTAGGTTAGGTTAGGTTAGGTTAGGTTAGGTTAGGTTAGGTTAGGTTAGGTTAGGTTAGGTTAGGTTAGGTTAGGTTAGGTTAGGTTAGGTTAGGTTAGGTTAGGTTAGGTTAGGTTAGGTTAGGTTAGGTTAGGTTAGGTTAGGTTAGGTTAGGTTAGGTTAGGTTAGGTTAGGTTAGGTTAGGTTAGGTTAGGTTAGGTTAGGTTAGGTTAGGTTAGGTTAGGTTAGGTTAGGTTAGGTTAGGTTAGGTTAGGTTA